>JAHKKF010536214.1:0-23037 GCA_019740295.1 Labeo calbasu
ATATATATATGCATAGTATATACAATATCAGAATTTTAAGAGAAATTTTAATTTTCTTAGTACTTACAATTGTCTAATTATACTAAATATATAACATTAATAATTGTAAAGAGTATGAGTATTATAAATACATAGATAATTTTGTATATATAATGTTACTCATACATTTTGACAATGTTATTAGCATTTACATTCACATCGACAAATTCGGCTGACCACTGACAAAAAATGTCTTTTTTAATGCCTTTTTTTATTGTGACTGAAAATCTGACAGAATAGTTTTGTTTGAAGAGGGATGTGACAGTAATGTCCTGCCATTACACACATATGCACACAGACATACACACATTGGCAGACGTGCCCGTGGTAGAGAGGTAATAGAGTTGGCTGCAGCTCCGGTGGTCTCCTCGTTATAGAAGTGGAGAGTGTCAGCTGTGACAGTGCAGGTAGCTAAAACACCACTTAAGGTTTTAGCTGGAGCGGCTTTTGGAGAGAAAGGAGCATGACCCGTGCTACCTGCTCCCACATCCCACACACCCTTTCTGCCTGACAGCCACTCAATGGCAAGTGTCTGCCGGCATAGTGAGAGAGACGAGCCTGCCAACAGTGCTGAGATGAAAATGATTACCACACATCCCTCTAGTCTCACTCACTGCAAACTGATACCTATTAACAAGCAGCTGTCAACATGTAAGACAAGCACGGGGAGACAGAGAGATATGAAAAGTGAAAGATAAAGAAAGAGAAAGTGAAAGAAAGAATAATTCAGTAGTCAGGATTACTGATAGTGATGCATGAGTGAGCCTGGAATAATGATGATATGAACTATATAGGAAAAACCTATATTTTCTTATGTCTGCCTCTATAAGCTATAACGCTCTTAAGCTCCTCAAGGGTTTTCAGTAGAACGATTCAGTCACATGTGAGAAAAAAGGCCTGATCTGTTTCTCTTCATGTCACTTACAACATTATGCATATACACACTTGAAATACCTCTATGAGGGTCCATTTAGTACACATTGTTAACTCCATATATAAATACGACGAGTTCACAAGGGTGTGCAGTTACTCGCTCAAACTAAAAACAGAAGACAGTGTTATGAATTCCTGTCTGGAGATCTGCAGACAGATGTTGTTGTACAGTATAGGGGTTGTATCTGTATTCTTTCTAAATAAGGGGGGTGGGTAATCCATCTTGCGAGCTTAATTAGGGAAAATAGGGAAATTCTTTCACAAGTGCTGCAGAATTCTTCTGAAACAAATAGCTATGCAAATGAGGCCATTTTTAGCATTTCGACTTCAGTAAGCTGTATTAAAGTTAAACATAGTCTGCACAAAGAGGACAATCGCAGTTTCATTGTTCTAAAATAAATTTCCAACTGTGCCACTTTAACAGGCTCAACTATAAATGAAATGATTGACAAAAACACAGCTGATATATATTTTTCTAATTGTTGCCTACAGGGAAAGCAAGCTGCATGGAGTATCTGTAATCATCAGTAATTAGAATATTGTTGCACATAATTACGAAAGATTTTGATTGTCTCAATTTCACTGCTGCAGAAGGCCCATCCCAATCCTCTGCCTTAATACACATTTGTTTTAGTGAAGTGTCAGAGACAATTATGATTATATGGATCTCAGCATGAGACTTCGCTCAAAATGAGAGAGAAGATCTGCTAAAAACATAATCCACACATCCTGAAATATGAAAGAAATTAAAGCGTTCGTAACAAGCTTTGGTAGACAATCAAGAGACTTTAGACACCAGGAAATATCAAGCGTCCTTCATTTAGAATTTCATCACTATGAAATAGAGGGATTAAACATTTATCAATCTAATATTTATTCATCTGGCAATAACAAACCGCAATAATTATGGGGGCACACCATTAAAATATACTAACCTAGATGTGCTATTATTCAGGTAAAAAGCCAACAAATTAACTTTAAGAAGCCTTCAAACTTGTTCTCTGCAATGACAACCAGCTCTATATGGCTTTTCTGACCTATTAAACTTGCTCGGTAACTCACTTGGTAGGCCAACATTGTTGCTCTTTCAATGCGGTGTGCAGAGGCAAAAAGTCCTGTCAAACACGAGTCACAACACTTCACAAAAAGACTTGTGGAAAATTTCTATTAGAAACAAGCTAAAATGGAACAGTTGCTTCAGCAGATGCGTTTTTAACTCCTGTTCGCTTTGGTTACCAAAATCGGTATATGGTTTAGTGCAGGCCGTACGTTATTTTAAACGCGATATAGCATTAGCCTAATCTTTAACGCCACTTACGCAGACATATCATTTCCATCTCTCCGCTAATAAGCGCTAAAAATCTAAGCACAATTACAAAGAGCGTAATGGAATTGCGACATTCACGTTAATCTGTTTCGTAGGGATGGGAATCCATTCCAAAAAAGAATCGATTCCGAGACATTGGGAATCGAGAGTCGATTCCATCAAAGGGAATCGACTCCTCATTCAGAGCCGTGTTAAGTTCAACACAGCTTATCTGTGGGTGCCTCTCAAACCGAATGCTGAATCTTCTCGGATGCTAAGTCATAAAACATCGCTGAACGTCGATTCACGAAAATAAATTGAATGAAAACGAGTCGGTACTGAGCTCGCCTGAGTCTGAGGATGCAACCTTCCATTTGAGGAGCACCCATTAATTTGCCCCTTGCTCGCTAATAGTGATTAGAAGTCTGATTCCTTTCCTCGAAAAGGTTCGTTCGGATAGATCGTTTTAATGAACCAGTTCAAAAAACGATTCAGACGTTATTTTACGGTGTTGGCTTATGTTGTCCACAATTTTGAGCGCTGCACGACATAATAGATCGTGACGTGTTTGAGTGTATTGATCTTATTTCCATCTTAAATAAATTTTATTTTTTAACCTTTCTATCGGCCAAAGATAATTCTGAAAGTAAACGCCGAGAGAAGAGATCAGTGGCCCAGAGCGCATCTGATTGACAGATAAACCATATTGTTGTTAATTTTGTTTCAGTGTACAGTTTGCTAATTTTGTGCAGAACATACTGTTAAAGTAAACATCATTCAGCTGAACTGTGCACATGTATTTTAGACACTTCATGTCTTGTTTTATTCATGTAGGCTAATAAAGGCATGTCCACTGCTGAGCAATACAGACAAAATTACAATTTAAAATCTGTCAGAGCTACTGAAATGTATCGTAATTTTTACAAATGAAGCTTCATATTATGAGAAGCCTACTTTCTACAACCTTTATATGCTGCAGTCATTGCAAAATTAGGTTCCTGCAATCTAAAAAACGAATCGAAAAAACCCCCGAAAACAACAGTTCGGATTCGATTCTTGAAATCGATTGATTCCAGAACCAGGAATCGGAACAGCCCTACTGTTTCGATGGAAAACTGAACGCACTTTTAGCGGCACTAACTGGACATTTAACTTTGAAAGTGCCGCGTAATGTGCGACAAACAAGGTAAAGGACCTTTTTCGCATTTCTAGGAATCTCGGAAGCGGACGTCGTCGTAGTTGGGTAAAATAAAGGAAAATTACAACAAACAGTTATTTGTGTTCTCATTTGCCCCAAAACCACAAAAGAGATGTTCTGACTTTCCAAAAGAGGATACAAATACCGGGAGATTGATTACATTTTGCTATCACTTCCTCAAGCTTTTAGAAGCACTCGCACAGTCTGTAAAAAGGGTCCATATAACTTTGCAGAAATGTCATCACATGCATGTTTTTCTAATGAGCCTGGTTGGAATATGGACCACAAAAGAAGACATTTAAGCATTCACATTTTTGCGCCTCTTGCAGCAATGCTGAGAATTGAATGTGCACTTGCACTGGGCTATACTTGCATAGCAAGATGTATCTGCATTTACACACTTGCATAGAACATGTGATTTTTGAACATGTGAATTGAACATCCTAAAGAACACATAGACAAAGCATCTACCACATGACCACGATGTGTGAGTTGTCAGGTACAGTACAGGTAAATGAAAAAAATAATATTAGGACAAATAAACCATGCGCGCAACTCTGTTTACGAGAAGAGGTAAAGGAAAGGAACCTCTAAGTGCTGCTTGGAGCCAACCTTAAAAGACTGGCAGGAAAAACCACCAAGCTTGAGAAGCACTTTATTAGCCAGCAGGGTGGGTCAGGAGGACCAGCCCCATTATTGATTGTGGTTGTTGGATGCATCCACAGCTGCACTTTCTCTAAATTTCCAAGAGTAAATATGCACCTTTGAAGTGGGGGGTGCCCAGGAGCACTCCCCAGTCTAGATAGTGTGGGTTTGTGTGGAGGGCTGCAGTTACGGGAAAGATCAATGAAACAGGGGCATTAGGTACACCGCTCTGCCTGGCCCTGCCATCAGGCAACAGAGGGGCTCTTAGTGGGCTAGTCTTATTGAGTCTCGGCTAGTCGGAGACTGATGGAAGCATGCCTATATTTCCTTCTTCTCCCCAGTTGCTCATACAAGTTAGGATCTTATGTGGCACAAGCTCCAATGAATGAAAGCGCACATTCCCAAAAACAGATCTACTGTCTCTTTAAAGGCACTTAATATAAACCTTAACGTCTTTATATATTGTAAATATACAAAATAAACAAAAATCAAGTGACTTGACTAACATCCATAAGGTTTTAAATAATGTTCTGATGTTTAAATAGGCACCCTGTGTGTTGAGCAGGTGAGTAATGCATGCTAAGTTATCTCACAAGCAATATGAAGCCTACTGTAAAATATATGAATGATTCTAATTAGTGTTGGGCCTGCAGGGTTCAGGTTCCACCTAGAGAGGTATGAACATACAGAAGACAGAAGGTTAATGGGGTTAATGTGAATCCCTGAGTCAGATGGACAGAGTACAAGCAGACTAACTGTAAAACCCAGAAAATCTTTCTGTTTCTCTCAATACAAAGGCCTTATTGATACTATCATTGCGTTACAATATTTATTTATTTATTTATTTAGGTTCTCATATCTGATGTTTACATCGCTACACCAGTAGGTGGCGGTAAGTGACTGTCTTTATGATAGGGCTGCCCCTAATTGTCGACTAACGGTTAGTTGACGAGAAGAGGCTTGGTCAACCAAAATTTTATTAGTCACTTAGTCGTAGAAAAAAAAATTCCACAGGAAGTGGCGAAGTCCCCCAGTCTGTGACGGACAGATTGTTAACGGCTGGTCTATGTGGTAATATAGTACATCGGGTAGGACATCCAAATGCACACGTGTCATTCATCGACGTCAAATATGGCTTTTCATCTGAAAGATGCATGTAGTAGCAACTTTACACTGCAGATGTTAACCTAGAAAAAATTGTGCTATTGAAGTGTCTGTGCAGACTGTGGAAGATGAACAGTAGCGCGCTCACTGCATGACAGATGAAGACACCGGTGCAATACTTGCTCTTAAAATACTCTGTCATTTTTGGTAATACAGATAAGAGTAATACGCGCACTCAGAACAACAATGAAACGTTGCGCTTTTGTAAAAAAAAAAAAAAAAAATGTAAATAGGACGTGCTTTCTGCCATCTCAGTCTCTGTCAATTTGAGCGTGGAATGTTGAAACTATTAATTAACCAATTCAAATAGATTACAGATATTCTCAGATTATTTAATCCGTATGAAACATGCATACAGGTGCATCCACTACTGCGGAGACGACGAGAGTCAGCGTGACTGTCTTCATCTCTTAAACCGAAAACAAAAACACTAGTTTATCAATAAATTATTAAAACCTTAATGCAGTCTCCTTGTTGTTTTTCCGTGACACATTCATGGCTATTATATTTGCCGGTGCGCTTGAGCACAATTATGTAGGCAATATATGTATGCTATATAGGCCGATAGCCTTGTGGGTAGTGCGCCGACATACAGTGCCTTTGCGCTACGGGCGTCCCGTGTTCGAATCCCGACTCCAGGACCTTTCTCGATCCTGCCCCCCTTTCTCTCTCCCACTTCGCTTCCTGTCATATCTGATCTGTCCTATACAATAAAGGTAAAAATGGCAAAAAATAAATCTAAAAGAAGAAAAAAAAATGTACTACTAGTAGACCGGAAAACATTTAGTGGAGGACTCATTTATGCATTCAACTGATTCATTCAAAACGCTGATTCATTCAGGAACAACGTTAGTGACTGTCTTCTGACAGAATTGTTTTAAAAATACTTGAATCAATAAGTGGTTGCAGTGGTTCTACAGTAGAATTGCTTGAAACCATTTTTGCAGGCAGAGCAAGATCAGAGAAAAGAGAAAAGTTGTATTGTCTGGAAATGTTGTGTCTAAAATGTAATTTAATTATTATTTACTTTGATAAATAAAAAATGTAATATCACACAGTCATGATGTTTCCTTGTTACTCCAGTGTTGTCGCAGAAATGATCCAAAATGTGGTTTCTAGCTGCAAGCTGGTGTTTAATAATTTGTAATGGATAAGAAAGTAGTTCCACACACAAGAGTCTTTGGCTTTCCTTGTTAACATATTTGTCCTTTGAACTGTTGAAAGCAGAAAGCAGTATCACATACTTGCTCATGTAATACTGCTTTAATATTCAACAATTCATAATAAAAACAAAAAAAACATTGGTTAAAATATGTATGCTTGCTTAAGAAAGAAGTATAAAAGACATCAAATTAGCTGTTCATTTAATGACTTTATTAAAAACATTATTAGGTTCTGAATCATCCCTGTTTGGCTCCTCTTTGAGTGATATAGCCATACAGTTTGTCCATACTATGTTGTTTTCACTCTAATCTAAATAATCACGAAGTGCTGTATACAAAGAAAAACGCATAAATAAATAAAAAATAAATAAATAGCGAAGGTAAATACAGGGCTAGGGTTAGTCAAAAATTAATTAAAAATGTTTTCACTCCTGTTCAAAAGTATCATATCCCCAGACACAGCGGCTCCGTTTCTGACTGGAACAACTCTCTGTTCACTTTGTGAAAGCATGGAAAAACCCATATCCTGCCCATTGTGCTGCTGGATGTGCTTACTTGTGGCATGCTTTAAGTGCATTACATTTGTGCTGAATGTACAGCTTTTTATATTGTGGCTTGAAGAGCTCAGTGAGAAGGCCTAGTGCGGTTAGCGGTCCATGGGAGGAGGATAATCTCTCAGACTGAGGTGGTACAGAGTGATAACTCACCAAAGCCCTATAAGCCTTATCTTATCACTAATGTTATAAAACATGGCTTAAAAAATGTCCACATGGCCACAAAAAACTACAAGTTTTGCTGATGTGCCTGACTTTACCTTGTCTATTTCAGATGTGCAAACTCTTTGATAGCTACATCATCTAATGCATTCTGAATACAGCAGTGTGTGGTGGACTTCTGAAATGGAGAAGCAAAGTCCTAGTATAGATGATTTTAAATCAGTTTAAATCATTTCAATTAATCTAAGTCAGTTATTTGGATTCAGATGTGACCAAATTTGTTGCAATGAACTCTTGAACTCAGCTGGTGTTGCTGTTGGATATTGATCATTTAAAAAAAAAAAAAAAAAGTGGTTTAATCACTATTTGATACTATGCCATAATTTTTGTTTTAATTTATTTCTGTACTGTCGATGTTCTCAACATTATCATTCACATTTTTGGGTGGAGGCGCTACCTCCCTTGCCTCCCTGGAGAAAACCGCTCCTGCTAGGGTAATGTTTCTTTTCCAAGTGTGACAATTCCAATCTTATATCTTAATCCCAGCCTAACTTAATGCGTCTGTCAACATCCTAATGAACTGTAAGTTTTCGCAGTACAAACGTGACGCGAAGCTTGTATTGAGTCATTCGAGTGCGAGCAGACAGCTAGAGGACAACATCTGTGTGTGTTCACTTAACGTTGGTGTCTTTGGGGGTTCCTCATTCCCAAGAGTCATCAGGCGAGGCTGCTGCCAGGCCGCGAGAGGCAGCCAGCAAGAGTTAACATTTACAACCCCCCGTCACACTTCACAAACCCCAGTGTCACTCAAGCACAGCCTGTGTGGCAGGCCCAACATTAATGGAGACATTGACATCTTCCGGCAGCGTGTTTATCTGATGCTAACGCTAAGCAACCGCAGCCAATAGCCTCCGCGTGGAGCCATCACATTCAAACAAGGCCGGTTGGCAACAAGTGAAAGCTTCACTTTTCTTCGGTTTTATTTACGATTTGCTGCTCTGGTTGCTAGCAGACCTCAGAAATCAGAAGGGTTGCGAGATTTATCTTTTGGACATGATCGCTATTACATGCTAGGTTGCATAACCGCTTTCCTGTAAAGAAAACAGGAACCGAGAAGTGTTATCAAACATTTCTGAGGAGACAATCTCCGTGGTTAAAGATGCAGGCGTATTTCACAGATGTTTAAATCAAAGTGGAGCATGATATTGACATACAGCGGGAAGCTTGAACACTCTGCTGGCAGTGGTTTTCTGCGGAGGGCCTCCGACAAAGGTTGTTTACATATTTCCTCCACAGTGTTTTGCTCAATAAACTGTCTGACATTTTTTCCCAGGATTCCAGAAACAGCACAAAGCCACGGGTTCCCTCCTGTGATGAGAGGCTCAAGCTTGTGCAGCATGAATAGAGAGCTGATTCTGACCACCGTTGGCCAATATTTTACTCATACTGTTATGTTTTATGTGAATTGATGTACTGTTATTTTGTCAGACTACTTCACCAGTTCTCCAAGCTATGAAGTGAACAAACTAAGATCCTTATCACAGGCATTGCTAAACCATATTTACAGGCTTCTAAAAGTCTGTGATTATTTCAGCTGCCAGTGCACAATTGCCTCATTTTACTGGAAATGTGCTCTAAAAATCCACATTGTGGAGTAATTAGCCAAAAGTATTGTTAAAGGGATAGTTCACCCAAAAATGAAAATGCTGTCATTAATTAGCCTCATGTCGTTCCAAACCCTTCGTTCATCTTCGGAACACAAATTAAGATATTTTTGATGAAATCCGACAGCTTTCTGACCCTGTGTAGACAGCAATGTACATCGGTACAAAATGTGACATCAGTGGTTCAACCACAATTTTTATGAAGCTACACGAATACTTCTTGTGCACAAAGAAAACAAAAATAACACCTTTATTCAGCAATTTTTTCTCTTCCAAGTCACTATCTTCCATTTTCGAGAGTACCACAACCAGGAGAAGAGTGGCCTTGGATTTCATCAAAAAAATCTTAATTTGTGTTCTTAAGATAAATGAAGGTCTTATGGGTTTAGAACGGCATGAGGGTGTGTAATTAATAACAGAATTTTAATTTTTGGATGAACTATCCCTTTAATGTCACATTGTCAGCTTTATTACCGAGTAAACCGAATTGAATCATTTTAGTAAATGAACAGATTCAATAGAATGATTCACAGTTCATTGAGTGTGTGGGGTTTTAATTTAAATTTCCATAGCTGCATATTTAAATGAATTCTGCAGTTCATTATTTCTTTCAGCAACGTTTTGTCGTATTTAGTGTAAATTTATATGTTCGTTTGATTACTCTAAGATCAAATTGGTAATTTATTCAAAAACCCTAAAAAGGAAGTTAAACGTGCCTGGTTAAATTATAAAAAACAACATCGTATAGTTATTTTCTAAAAGGAACGGCCACATTAGTGTAGTTAATTACGTGTACATTTATAGAAGCTTGTAATTGCTTTTTATAATAGCTTGACTGTAGTAGAAATTCTTTAAATTAGGAGGAGCTTTTAGTTTAACAAGATGCAGAAACTACTTCTTTATGCAGTTGAGGTCCTTTCAGAATCATTAAAAATGTTCATTATTTTACCAAAATAAGAGGAATCATACAAAAATGCATGTTATTGTTTATTTAGGACTGACCTGAATAAGATATTTCACAAAAAGATGTTTACATATAGTCCAAAAGAGAAAATAATAGTTGAATTTATAAATAAATATCCGGTTCAAAGGTTTACATTTCCTTGATTCTTAATACTGTGTTGTTACCTGAATGATCCACAGCTGTGTTTTTTTGTTTGTTTGTTTAGTGATCGTTGTGCTTAAGTCCCTTGTTTGTCCTGAACAGTTAAACTGCCTTCTGTTCTTCAGAAAAATCCTTCAGGTTTCACAAGTTCTTTGATTTTCCAGCATTTTTGTGTATTTGAACCCTTTCCAACAAAGACTGTATGATTTTGAGATCCATATTTTCACAATGAGAACAACTGAGGGACTCTCACTGATGCTCCAGAAGGAAAAACGATGCATTAAGAGCCGGGTGGTGAAAACTTTGAACAGAATGGACATATGTGCATTTTTCTTATTATGCCTAAATATCATATTTTGTCATTTAGTACTGCCCTTCAGAGGCTACAGAAGATAGTTACATGTTTACCACAAGACAAAATAAATTAAATTTACCCTGATCTTCAAATTCAAAAAGTTTTCACCCCCCAGCTCTTAATGCATTGTGTTTCCTTCTGGAGCATCAGTGAGCATTTGAACCTTCCGTAATAGTTGCATATGAGTCCCTCAGTTGTCCTCAATGTTGTCCAAGATGGATCTCAAAATCATACAGTCATTGTTGAAACAGGTACAAATGCATAAAAATGGTCACCCAAAAAGAATTTTAAAACTATCACTAAACAAAAAAACAGCTGTGGATCATTCAGGTAACAACTGAATGATCAGTTAAAAGAATCAAGGGGATGTAAACATTTGAACCGGCTCATTTTTATTGCTCATGTAAACATCTTTTATGTGAAATATCTTATTCAGGTCAGTAATAAATAAACAATACCATGCATTTTGTATAATCCCTCTTATTTTGGTAAAATAATTAACATTTTGAGTCTGAAAGGGGGATGTAAACTTTTGAACTCAACTATATATAGAGAGACGTCTTGAGACCAACATATCTCATGGAAGCAACACATCATAAACTGAAATCCTAGAGTCACTCCTTATTTTAAACATGTTTGATACTATAAAACATGAAGCCTTTTCAAATATGCTCCTGTCTATTGAATCTGCATTAATTCCCTGGTGGATCCAGACACAATGTTTGTAGCATAAGAAGAGCACACACAAGAGGATAGTTAAAACCGGACAAACATGGCCTTTCTGCAATATCTGTAATCTTACACACATTTGCTTTCACAAATGCAAGTGTTCTTGCAGGATCCTCTATAGTGCACATGATAGAGGATGATGATGGGTTCATGAAGTAGATGAAGCTATCTTTAGAGGATTGATTTCCCATACTTCCATGCTGCTAGCTGCATTTATATTCCATGCCGGTGGCTTTGTGACCCTTGATTCTCCTTTGATGTGGCAAGCACAAGCCCAGAGCAGGCAGCAAGTCTTGGGGAAAAGGCAGAGCGGTAGCAAAAGGTCTACAAAAAGGGGAGGGAGCCAGTTTTATGAAATGATAGAATGATGAAAACAGAAAGCGAGAGACTAGTGAGAGTTTGTGGAGAGTGATCAAGCCATCATCTGACAGATCTGTAGTAGGTGTGTATATGTGTGTGTGTGTGTGTGGTAAGGAATGATTGGAGAAGGGCATGGCGGTGTCACGGGATGATAGAGACGTCAGCTTCGCTCTAGTAATCTCAGGATGCCTGGGCACAGCAAGGGGCCAATGTGAGAGCAGCGGTGTGACTGGGTAGACCACCCTACCCGTTCTAGAAGAGGGGGGTCTGGTGGAATGGACAAGTAGAAGTACAAAAAAAAAAAAATCTCCATGGAAATTAGCATGGCACAGTTTCTAATCTCCTATTTTCACCATAGACGATAAGGGTCAATGCGTCAAATTCCCTCCTTCCCTATTTTTGCTTTCCCTCCATATCTAATTTTATTATCCTCGATAGCTTTTCATGTACTTTATTTTGCATCCAGACTCCTTTCTTGAAAGCCCCTCCCACTTAAACTTCTTTTTATCCATTACAATTAACCATTTAGCTTTCAAAGACAAAAAGAGAGTCCTATACCCTCCGAGTGACACGGAGATCAAGCTGTTGGTGCTTGGGATGATCTTTCAAAGATGTGTCCTCTGCAACCCTTCCCGCAGCAGCGCTAAGTCAATGGCGCTTGTTGTTGTGCTGTCTGTCTGTCAGCGACGGGGGTGCCGCTGGTATGAAAAGCGTCAGCTTGGACCCCCAGGTGACACCAAGCTGCTCCTCACCAACAAGAGAATTAACACCGGCAGAATGGAAGATTAAGCCACTCCTGATTTACGATACATCATCGCTCGTTTTGAGATGAATCCGTTTTGGTTGGTTTTGGACAATGAGTGAGAACACAGAGGCCATTTTGTTTTTATGACACACCTGCCATAAGATACATTCAGAGGACACTGACAAAAGCATTCTCCTCAAAAGAGAGATTTCAGATATGACAACATCTAAAACTGCGCAATTTTATTCAGCGCCTTCGAACACCCTTGAGATAATTGGGTCATTCTTCATAACTTATGAGTCTCAAGAAGCCATTTCACACTAAACCATCGATGGCTGATGAGTAATCAGAGGCCAGGCATGTGAGCATTTACTAGAGTACTTGATTGGAGCTTGACTGATGGGAGAAGTTTAAGTTACTGCTGCTACATCGAGATGAAGTGGGTCATCAGTTTCTTATGGGCAACTTGATGTCAACGTGCGGGCATCCAGCACCGTATGGCATGGGGTTAGAGTTCAATCATGCAGACGGGTCAATGGTGCCATTTTGTAGCCTCTTTTTAGTCAGGAACGAAGAGTCACTTATTGTCTTTGATTTATGATTTTCTTCACCTCTCTTGGACGTTTTGAGAGATCAAACTATTTTGTTTCCACTTAAAGTCAATCAGTTGTCTGATTAATGCAAATCCATAGCATTTACATGAGATTTAAATATTTACAGACCCTCACTGAGAAAAAAAAAAATCTCACTGAGAGCAGGTAGGATGATATTTACATTTCTTTGTCTTTCTTCTTCCCGTGTTTATGGCAAAACAATAAAGCGTTCTGTGGGAAGTTGTGCTGGAAGAACATTTTAGCAACAAGAAGTTGAAGTATAGTGCAACTTGGCAAAGGCTCAAGAGAGCCTTCTACTCCTGGGACACTGTTCACTTGTCACATCAGAATGCTCTATTCCTTCAAGACACAAGCCGAGTGTGTCTGAACACTGAAGCTACCCAGGTAGCAGTGCTTTGTAATGATGCCAAATTGCTCTGCTGTTTGTACTTCCCCTTTGGGTATAGGCTGATGGTTCCATGCAGAGCAGACAGGCAAAACAAAGAATGCAATTTAAGGGCTACCTTGAAATGAATGGAACTAATGAACTATGTTTCTTCTACTTTTTATCAGCCTGCAGTTTTTAAAATCACACGTGTTTAGTATCAACTAAAGCTTTAAATGTGGTAAAACTGATTGAGCTCTTTTAGATTTTTAACTGTTGATTTCTTAATTGACTTTTTACAATAAAATCTTTGAAGCGATTTTTAAAACCACGCTCGTGTGAGAAAACGTGGCGCTGCTATCAAAGTACGTCATTTGAAAAAAAATGTTTTGTCCATTTTCTTGAACTTGGTTCAAGGGGTTTTAAATAAATTATTAGAGAGGTAAGTGTTTTATAACCTGCTTTGGAAACATGGGTCTTGATCACAAAGCTGACAGCTTTACAGCACAGCAAAAGAGCCAAAGGGTTCAGCATAGTGAACTTAGAACTGGAGTTTCCCAGCCAACGGATACGCTATTGGGAGATGGGCAGAGGCATCTACGAGCCAGCAAATTCAATTCAGAAGAACCCAGAAGGGATCGTGGTCTTGGGAGCTGTACAACAGGCAAGCTCCAGAGAAATACACTAATTGGGTCAAAATAGGTTGCCTTTTAAGTACTGTTCACTGCGCCCAAGCACAGCTCGTTTACAATCAAATTCGTAATTTTCTATTGTTTACAACTTTTGCCTTTTTTCGCACAAATTTCTTTAATTTCAAAAACGTAGTTTTAGATGTTTTGATGAGGGATTTTTAGATTGGAATTGATGACAAATTTTTGTCAAAATATTTAGCCTATCAGAAAACAAAGTAAACATTTAAATAAACAAATATTTCGCACAGGGTATGTTGTCTGTTGCGACAATAGGACGAAAAAAAGACATAAACAACAATACACAAAACCGCGTAAACATGTTTGTGTGGAAAAATAAATAAATAAATAAATAAAAAAGAAAGGCCTGGAATTATTTCTACACTGAGAGACGTATAGGGACGGCAATAATACTATATCATTATGATAATGTTGCATGCTGATTCATATAAAGCCAAGGAGAGGGGAGAGTTAATTAGGGAAGCTTGCCGACTCTGCACATTGTACTGACAAGCGGCAGAAATATGTGTCAGATTCTGAAACCTCTCTAACCTTTCTTGAAACATTCTCCCACCTAGTCGAAGAGTTTGTAGCTGCTAATTAAGCCTGATACAGGTTTCTTGACTAGTTTGCCAACTGCATCCCAAATAGTTCAAAACCATATGACAGTCATTTTTTTCCAATAATTTTCACATCACAAACAACAACACTTGATAAAAAATACTATTAGGCTACTACTAATATTATAGCCTACTACTAATAATCAAAACGCACACACACACACACACACACACACCAAGAATTCATGAATAGCACCACTATTTTTGTAAATAAATTCGTGCTTAATATAACTTGTAAACAATTAGGATTTTGTAAATGTTTGCAAAATATTGCGCTGTCCAGTATAAAATTAAGAGGAAAAAAAAAGAAAATTTTGTTTTCCCTTCCTGTATGGAACTGACACATGCCGTGTGTACTGATTAAACTTAATAATAATAATATTAATAAATAAAAAATCATGATATTATAGATAAAATGGTACTGTAAGACGTTTGAAAATAAAAATGTATAAATAAAATAAATTATAAATGTAAAATTGATGTGGAAACACACACGCACAGAGTGAAAAAAGACAAGATTGGAAAACAGTTTTGAGAAAAAATGTTCCATTAGGGGTTTTACTCGCTTAAAATGCAGAATATAGCCGTGAAATTAAATGAAAAAATATTTAACCGTAAACACCAACCGATTTGCTAAAACTAGCCTATTTTTGCACAGTTTGGGATTTGTTTATATATGTTTTCTTTTAAGTATGCCTATGCAAAGTGCCTGTATTAGACTTTAGATTAGATCTATCTTTACTAACCTTAAAGAAATTTGAAAGTATATCATCATTCATAAACATAGTTCAAGATCAAAGAACTATCTGAAAAGAGTCCGAATTCATATAAACCCACATTGTTAATATAATGTTTTTTCTGTTAAAAAAATAAAACTAAATAAAATCTGAATTATTTTAGTGGATCATTCCTAAAAGATTATAAAACACTTGACATTATCGAAATGTCGGAAAACACACACGTATGTGCTTGACTGAAAAAGTCAGGCAGCTTCTGCTGCGCTCCAAGCTACAGATAGATGGCGCTGCACCCAAGCTGTAGAGCACAGTCTCATTCACTTTCGTTTCAGCCCGTGTGCTCTTTCCCTTATTATCGGCTCCAAAATTAACCTGTCAATTTCTCAGTCACCACCATCTTGAATCTCTCCCTCCTGCTCCGCGCCCTGCGTCCAACCGACTTAACTTTACAGATAACTGTGGGCGCGTGTTTGTTAGTATTGTGAATGAGTGTATTATCGCTTAAATGACCGCTATGAATCACTATAACGCTGTCTGGATTGCGATAAGACTCTCTCTCTCGCCCCCTCTCTCTCTCTCAGACAGAGCATGTTGTCTGTTTATTCTTTTATAGGCTGGGGAAAAGAACATCTCTGTAACATCGCCAGGATCCAGTGTTTGCTGTCTGTTCTACAATACAGTGTAATGACACTGTCACGGGCTTTTGTCATGTTAAGGCTGTAATTCTGCAATAGACTGTGAGCTATTATTTATGAATTTAAAAAAGTAACACGACATCTGTGTTTTACTGATTTTGGTGGTAAAACATTGCGCTTAAAAGCATTTTATTATTACAGCAAATTATATTTTTATTCTTCTTATTTGTAATAATAATAAAACTAATAAAATATTAATTTTACGATTTATTATTGTTGCTGTTATAACTGTCAGTAACAAAACAATCATCAAATGCATCAAACAATAGCCTACATTTCATGTGTGTGTTTTTTTTTTTTTAGAATTATCCTAATTCTTATTTTCTTTAGCGATTAAGACCTATTTGAATTACTGTGCTGTGATCACATTCATTTTAACACTTGTTTAAATTTGTGTTTTTATTTCCTAGTTTTAATTCCTTTACACGTGCCACTTGACAAATGTTTAAATAGCACAATTAATAGTCGTCAGTTTCACTGTAGCGCTTTTCACAATACATATCGTTTCAAACCAGCTTTCAGTACAATATAATGTGCTACAATAATTGAATTAACTTGAAATAAAGATTTTCTTTCTTCTGGTAAAAATTAATATCACCTGCTAACAGAAATACGTTGACGCCCAATTATACATTTTAAATGTGAAAACCTATTAGAAAGCGAATTACATATATAAAATACAAAAATTAAATCGGATGTAATTAAATAATAAACGAACATCGAGCGATTATAGTACTTCTGAAATAGGCCTGTTCAATTTTTTTAATGGAATTTATTCCAAAGGCTCTTCGGAGTATAAAACGATCTTGAATTTTCCCGAATTTGTTGTGATTGGGAAGCCGTAAAGTGAAAGAAACATCAGTGTTCCAAATAGTTGAGAAGAAATAAAAGAGGTGTTTGTAAGCTCAGCGGGCCTCTGTGGTGTAATAAGCACAGGGAGCTTTTTATGTCTCTTAATGGCTAATAATGTGATAAGCTAGACTAGGCCCTTAAAAATCCCTACCAAGTGTAAATGCGACAGGGGGACCCCAATTGCCCTGGTCCATTCCGTTTTCTTTCTTTCTTTCTTTTTTTTCCAGGTATTTTCCTTTTTCTCAGTTCAGGTTATTAGCCCCCACATGACTGCACCATATAAAAAACAAGAGGGAGGGAGGTGAAAAGCACAAGATAGGTCTCGAAAAATGTGGGATCTCTCTTCCTTTCTGCCTCTCTAATTCCCTATTTTTTCAATTGTTGTTATTTGCAAATGGTTTTATTGTATAGAAGTGCCAGAGAAGGAGGGGGCGCTACCAAGGGGTAGAATAGTGGTAGGTCTTTAAATGCACACACACATGCAAAAAAGGAGAAAAAAGGAACACAACATCTGGTAATTAGTTTCAGCAAGCTTAGCCTAATGATGTAAGCAGATTATTTTCCAGCAGAAAGAAGCGGGGTGGGGGAACCATACACGTATTCTTTATTTAAAGAAGTCTTTAACATTTACGGACAGAGGAGACTATTGCTCCGGGCCAGGAAGGACCGAATGCAGTTTGTTGTTGGGTGAGAGGTGGTGCTCCGTCTGTGTCTCCTAATCACACTAGTCAATAATCCAAAGTAGCCCAACTTTAGCACTCTGACATTTCTATTTATTGCACGCTAGGCCAAAAAGAGAGGCGATGATATTTGTGTACTCGCCTAGGATGTCAGTGGTAGGGGGCCGTGGCCCTTCAGAGATCCCTCCTCTTTGGTGCAGCTCAGAGCACCGGGGCAGGCCACCAGCACTCACAGAGTGTAAGGGGGCATGGATAAAACACTATATTAAGTGCAGTTTACTTACTAGCTCTTAATTTCAGCAGGACTGATCGATTCTGACAGGGAGGGCATCATACTGCCTGCCAGATCACTTAAGCCAGTGCCGCCCCCAACCTTGTTTTTTTTTTTTTCTTTTCACCCTGATTAATGTCATGTCATCGACTTTTCAGGGGGCCACTGATTTCAGATTCAGGTAAGATTATTATGCATTTTCACTCTCCTGATCAATCAGGATTTTGATTATGATGCTATAATTCTGTGGGGTCATTATGTGTGTTTTCCCCCCTCTTTATTTGGCCAGTATCTAATCTGAAGTGAAAGCTATTGAGACTGGCCATCTTGCTGCTTTATTGATTTTTTGATTCCTGCTTTGAACCTGGAACAGAGAGAGGAGAGCTGGGGTGGCATGTGCAGGGCAGATACGGCTGAATGCCTCACCCTGAAGCACTTGCTTTTGCGCAGTACTCTCCAAAATTATTATTCTTTTTAGTTCATATATATGTTAATTTTAGAAATAATTAATAAATGTATTAATTTATACATAATTCATTTAATTGATTTAAATAAATAAATAAATGCATTATTTATAAATTAATCATTTATACATAAATAATGCATTTGTGACCCTGGACCACAAAACCAATCTTAAGTAGCACGGGTATATTTGTATAGCCAACAACACATTGGATTTTTCTTTTAGGCCAAAAATCATTAGGATATTAAGTAAAGATCATGTTCCACGAAGATATTTTGTAAATTTTCTACCATAAATGTATCAAAACTTAATTTTTGATTAGTAATATGCATTGCTGAGAACTTCATTTAGACAACTTTAAAGGCCATTTTATCAATATTTAGATTTTTTCAAACAACTAATGTCCTATAACAATCCATACCAGTGAAAAGCTTATTTATTCAGCTTTTATGTATAAATCTTCAACAAATTGACCATTATGACTGGCTTTGTGGTCCAGGGTCACATTTATTCATTAATAATACATTTATTACCAAATACATATTTTATTTCAAATAATGTCTAGAACATACAACTCTCCATGACTCTACTCTTTCAACTTTAAATCCATTTAATGTGTTTAAACCACAGAATGTGCCTCAAGCAATTGTAAAACACATTAACCACCACAATCAATTTGAACTAACCCGGATAACTCTATAAGTTTCCCTTTCCCCTGGTCATCTATACGGTTTCCCCACACATGCACTGACATTCTACAGCTCATGTATTTATTCAGCGGCATGTTTATTGAAGTCTGGCAGGTTAAGCGTCTCGTTGAAACATCTCACTCGGGAGTTTGAACCTGCCACCTTCTCGTCACCATTCCACCTCCCTGACCGCAGCTCTAGTCTGCCCCTTCGGAAAGATGAGGACTCAGGAAGTGCACTGCCACTTGAATACACAGTTACACATGCACACGTATACACACACGCTCTGTTCTGATATCATGTTACTCCGTGTCAGTGACTGATTCAACAGGCGCAGCAATTCAACCCGAATGCGGTGCCACGATATTAGATCTCTCTCTTGTAAGATCTGATTTTGATTAAGAAGGATCGCCCAAATTCTCTGACCTCCAGGAAAACGCCAACCACATGGGAAGCTGTATGAATTATTTCAGATGTGCGTGTGTGATTTTGTGTAAATTGTGAAAGCTTGAATCATTTTATCTGATCAGCACTGTCCACTTCTCTGTTTCTCAGACAAGAAATAAAAGACAGACAAATCCAATTTTATGTTCATATTTGAAGCCAAATATTTTTTTTAATGTCCCCCAGTTAAGACCAGGCCATTTACCATAAAAAAAGGGGACGAACGTGCCTACCCAGCATGGCAATGCCTCTAATGGATTGCTTTCCATCAGGGGCCGTCTGTGCAACCAGCTGAGGTGTTAATGTAAATACAACAGATCATTTGTGAGCTAACGTGTTTTAAGCTTTAGTCCCCAAAAAGTGTGACTGGCAGGTGGGGAAATATGGACAGAATAATTAGATGGTGTTGTCACATGTTCTTGATTTCTACAGCGCGGGAGAGCGAGGGAAATTTTGATTTATTTATTTATTTTAGCAGAATGGTCTCTCTATTTCTCTCTCGGTTAAGTGTTTTTAGACTTATCACTTCGCTTAATATCTGTCCTTTTGCTAAAAGGAAAATATGGCGCATGGATTTAGAAATAGATACCAAGGATGGAAAAACACTTTTAATATTACACAAAAGTGACTTTGGAAATTGCTTTTTGTCATGTGAGCTGTCATACTCTGGAAGATCTGATTTAACATAAAAAACTGAATAGTGAATGTTCTTGTATTTCAAGTCATGGAAGTAAAAACTGAGAAAGAGAGAGAAAGCATCACATTAATCACACTAAAATTTGTCCCCATTAATAGTTTGTGATTCCGCATATTGGCTTCGAGTCAGAATCAGTTGTGAGACAGATTTCCCATGAGCCTAAGCAAAGCCTAACCATCAGCCCCTCCTTCGTAAAACAGAGTTAGCACCTAGTTTCGCTAGTCCGCCTCAAGGCTGTCCAGAGAGTCAGCATGCCCCTCCGCATCCCCCCTCTCCTAGCCCAAAAGCAAGGCCATTGGAGGGACCTGCTGCCGCAGGCAAATCCGAGAGAGAGAGAATGAACGAGGCAGATGGCTCAGGAGTGGAAAAGACATATCTTGGAGGTACTGTATGGCGTGTAGCTTCCATTACATTTCCCATTTCCTGCATATAAGAAACAGGCATAATTATTTTTCAGGGGTGAGATAAATACACCTTTCATCAAAGCCATGCACTTCTACCCTCTGAATGAATTACGCAACTTGGCGACAAATAATTATTCGCATTTAACTGCTGGTATACAAGTCCCTTTTAGAAAGCGAGCCACGGGGTATTGTAGCGCAGCCCTCCTCAATCACTCTCCCCGCTTTGGTGTAATAAATAGCGAGCGTGTGATCGAGTTCACGGTCATTTTTAAACGGACGCGTATGCATGTCAAAACAAATCCTTTTTCTGCGACTCGCTCCTCGAACACAACGGCGCACCTTTACACAACCCTCGTCGCCTTCGTCTTCTGTTCAGGTGAGGTTTTGTTGTGTCTACACGTGAACTGTGCCTTCTCTCTGTCAGTCAACAGCAAGAAGTGATCTGGCGATTTTTAATGCCCCCGGCCCATCTGGGAGAAGGACCCTTTTCATTCCACATACTTGGCTGCCTGTCGCCTCACCATAATGGCCCCGTTCAACAAGCTCAGAGGCAATAGCCAATTAAATACCTTGAAGGGGGACACTCAGAGGCCCCCGCGTGAAAGGCTTCAGGTGTGAAACGCTTGTTTTTGAGAGTGCTGCAAATGTATGGCAGCTTTCAAGTTTGCCTGTGCCCCCCTGGCTAGCCCTCACAGCCTGAGCCCACAGCCCCTCTCGTGGGGAGCCAGAGGAGCAGCGCTGGGTGATGGGCTGACGAAGGCCACTTAAGTGCAATTTTCTATTCACTGGTCCAACCTGTGTTCTCTGCATTTTTGTCCTTCTTTTTTTTCCTCTGCTGATGCCTGGTGAGCACACACAGAGCCTCAGATGATGCAGACAATAGCTTTTTAGCACACAACAGAGTGATAAGGAGAAAGGGAGAGGCGGACAGAGGACAGATACGGATGGGGCTCTGAGTGCTGAGGAGAGGCAAGGCGGCAAGGAGGCAAGGCTGGTCGGGTGGGGGTAGGTTAGTCGGGGTTGGTCAGGCTACAAAAGGAGGGTTGGATTGTTTGCTAATGATGGCCATTTCTGACCAGAGCATGACAAGTTCAAGGACTACTCCAAAAACATTCCCAAGCCCCGTGAAGCGCCGAATACGGTGGCCGCCGTGGAATCCTAAAAGAGCTTTTGCATGAGAAAATGAGCTGGAAATTGTGTCTCTAAAAAAGAGATTTTGATTGTTTATTTTTTTAGGCTCACTTTTAAGAGAAATGGTTCTAAACAGTACCACATTACCAAAGTACCAAAACCTTTTTTGTAAGTCTCCATAAAGAACCATGCTTGAATGTGCTAAATTGGACCTTAATGGTAGAATTAACCTAATTTTGGACCTTAAAGGTATAAACAAGCTTTTTAACAATCTATTTTTTCCTTAATAGTATATTTATATGATTTAGTATTACTAATTTAGTTACTAGTACTTTCATATATTATATATTTATATTGCTGTGTCAATTATGTATTGTGTAGCAAAAATGACTTACTAACCGAATACATTAATACATGACAATTGGACACGAATAAATACATAAACACCCTAAAATAATAGATTTCAAATGCATTTTTTTATACCAAGTATACTTCAAGTCTATTAACATATTTACTGATATATCGCTTGAGACTTACTGTTATAAAAATTGTAATTAAACTTTATTTGCAGTGCTACTTGTGCACAATGTACATTTCTTAATATTAAGCCTAAAATATGTTTTAATGTCACTATTGATGAGGACTGTATGATCTTTAAATAATTTCAGCCTTTAAAAAACATTTAAAGTGCATGCAAAGTATACTTGTAATTTAGCACAATCAAATGTATTTAAATACGTCTTTAGTTGGACTTTAGCTCGACTTCCGCACAACTGAAGTGCATTAAGTACAAAATTAGTCGTTCCAATTTAGCAAACTTTAAATATGCCAGTTTAGTGTACTAAAAGTACAATTGCAGGGTATTTTTTATAAGCACATAGTATGTAAATGTATCTGTAGTATACTTAGCATGAAATAAATGTATTTTAAATACATTTTAGTATGTTTATGTTTCACTAGTGCATTTAGAACACAAAACAGTACCAGAAATGAAGACCAGTTTCCAGTGAAACACTATGTGTATCCTTGAACACTTAAATATTCTGTTAAACTTAAAGAGAAATAGACATTATCGGTAAGAAACCAGTTACATTTTGTTAAAGGTAAAATGTATAGACATTTTAAGAAAGACATTTACATGGCTGAGTGAAAATCAGTAGGCTAATGAGGTGTTTTGACAGTTAAAGATTTGAAAAACAAAAAGGCGGGAAAAAAGAACCCTGAACTCTACCAAACAAAACCAGGATTTTTAAGACTGATATGGTTCCAAATAGAACTGTTAATGATCCCACTTTACATTAGGTGGCCTTAACTATGTACTTGTGTTAATATTGTATTGTAAAACACTTTTGCTGCTATTGGGGTGGGATACGGGTAAGGTTAGGGACAGGTTTGGTGGTATGGTTGGTTTAAGGGTAAGTTAAGGTGTAAGGGATTACAGAAATTAATTACAGAAATTAATTACATGCAGGTATTTTTAACATGTACAATGTAAAAACATGCAGTGCACTGTATCAAATGATTTAAATGTAAGTACATATAAGTTAAGGCCACCTAATATAAAG
>JAHKKF010536214.1:23087-36041 GCA_019740295.1 Labeo calbasu
TAAAGAACCGTTAAAGAGCCATCTTTTTAAAGTGTACGATAAAGATATAAACTGCTATCGACTAGCTGTGCGTTACTTGAAAGCACAGAAATACATTAACGCTACTCTTCTTTACATATTTAGAGCTGCGATCGTCGAGGTGGAACATTAGAGGCACTCTATTGAAAAAGGGAGGGGAAGAAGATGAGGGGATATTAATCTTATTAGGATTGTGTATCTGCGCTGTGTCAGGTGAAAAGGCAAACGAATGGCCCGCTGTTTATCTGAGTTTAGCTGTGTGGTTTACTCACCACTTGCCCAGGGAACATATTGCCTCTAATAAATTGGTTAAGTCAGTGTGCGGTGATGGTAATGAAGTTAAGGAGACTGAGCTCCGGTGTAGTCACTCCTGTACACCGCCGCACCCCCACCGGTGCCCCTCCCTTTATCAGCCCCAGATTGGGAGAGTGTCCTGATAAGACAAAGGGGAGAGAAATCAAAATAAATGGAGTCTATTAAAAGCAGCAATGCATCAACTGCTTGATAAAGTGATTAATAAACAGGCCAAGATAGTGATTGATTAAAGTATTTAATCAAACTGTTAAACAGTCCACTATTTGCAATGGTGCATACACTCAACAAAAAGTATATTTTTAAGTTTTTTTGGGGAGGGGGGAGTTCTTTTGTCTCTTTGTGATTTCTCTTTCTCTCTCTATTTCTTTCCCCTTTTTTTGACAAAAATTAACCTTTATATAATTGGAGGTATTAGTAAAGGTGAAATCACTTCACTTATATACTTTTTTTTTTCATTAATAATTCAAACCAAAAGCCGCATATATACCAATTACTTAAATTCCCCCATCAGTTTCTTTAGGAATATTTCTACTCTGCTCTTTGAATCCATTCTTTTCTTATCTTCTACACTTTACCATAATTTCTCCTCATTAATATGCACATGAAATGCATTGTGGGAGACCACCTGCAATTATAGACCATTTTCCTTCTTCGGTACAGTGGCAATTGACAATCTTAGCATTCGTACGCCAAACACTTTTCAGTCATTGACAGAATCATATACAGTTAAAAGAGCGTAAGTAGCCTGTGAAAGGGCAGCAGCAACACTTGTAAGATTTAAATGTCATTCATGCTCACTAATGCAACGACAAACACAATCTGAGGAGTGATTGATGTGTTCAGCTGTTCAGAGTTCACATTTGATGTACATGGCATTAAAAGCTAAGCACTTGTAGATAAGACGCAAATCTCTTCAAGTTTAAAATGTTTCATTCCATTTATTTAAGATGATTGTTATTTGAATGAACGCTAATAATAAAAAGAAGAATATTAAATGAAATTAAACATTCTAAATACATTAATGATCATATTACTTAGTACTTAGTTTTAACGTCATTAGTAGTAATAGTAGTTGTCATCGTTGTAGTGAAAAATCAAATAAACAAAACATTCAAAACTTTAAGTGACTGGAAAATCTTAGCTTCTAATACCATATTTACTTCTAATACAATAATTATTTTTTTATATTATTATTAATATTATACAGTCTATTATTATTAATTTTAAGGATTAGTTCACTTGCAGAATAAAAAAAATCCCTGATAATTTACTCACCCATGTCATCCAAGATGTTCATGCCTGGCAGGAACTGGTTTTTGAGGGAAACATTCCAGGATTTTTCTCCATATTGTGGACTTCAATGAGGCCCAATGGGTTGAAGCTGACAAATAAGGGTCTTACGTAGTGAAACGATTGATACTTTTTAACCACAAATGCTCTAGCTTGACTGCATGCATTACATAGTGTTACCCAGTGTTTCCAAAGTGAACGTGCTAAGAAAATCAAATTCTGTTACACTCTAACCCTGGGTAAGTTGAATTTACTTAAAAAACATGAGGAAACTGGTTGCACTAAAAAAAGTAATGTGAACTTAAAAAAAAAAATTCTGTTTATTTCACTTGTTTTGTAATATCAATTACAAAGTTCAGTTTATTTAACTTAAATTTTTTTGTAATATAAATTAATTTGCAGTATACCTATTGTATTTAAATTACATATACTAATTTCCAAGTTAAACCTGTATCAATTGTTTTATTTTTTAAAATTTGTTAAGCTAGAAAATTAAGAAAAAAAGCAAACAAATAAAGGAACACTCATGCAATTTTCCGTTTTATTTTAATTCAGTTAAATTCCAAATTTTAATTTGAAAACACAACAAAACATACATTTTTCATATCCTGAAAACATTTCCCCATAAAACATGAAAATAAAAAAAATAGTTTAACAAATTAACTTATTGTCAAGTACATAAACAGTCTTTCTCAGAATCACAACAAATAGCATCAAAACTATATGTTTTCGTCCACTCAAAATCTGGGCTCACAGCGTTTACAAAAAAGGTAAAACAATGATGTCAGACGATTTTGAAGATGGAGGACAAAATGAGATTTAGATTTTCCCCTTACTCTACCGTTTTTGAACTTGCGTAACCTTTCCAACGTGATTACGTAATGCGTTTTGCGTAAATGTCATATATGCGCAACGCAGAGCTAGTGCAAGGTGAGCATTTGTGGTTAAAATGAAAATGACAAATCGTTTTGCTAGATAAAACCCTTATTCATTGGCTGGGATCATGTAGAGCACTTTGAAACGTCACTGAAACTGCAGCTTGGACCTTCAACCCATTGATCCCTTTTGAAGTCCACTATATGGAGAAAAATCCTGGAATGTTTTCCTTCTTTTTGATTGAAGAAAGAAACACATGAACATCTTGGATGACATGGGGGCGAGTAAATTACAGGAAATTTTTATTCTGGAAGTGAATAATAATAATCTGACTGCAGGATCGGTGTAAGAATGCAGTATTGATTCTGTCATCTCACTGGCACATAGAAATGAGTATTTCATGTCCTAAATCAACTTATTTGATATATTTGATATTTTCAGTGTAGGACAATGTTCTTTTCAATACATCCGACAAAACAGAAGTTTCTAGTCTAAAACAGAACACCAGCATAATAGTCTAACGTAGTTCCCCTGTGGGCCTACAGATTAGATTATCCTGTGTGAAGTTTCCAACAAATGCAATATTCGTATCCACATTATGGATTTGAGCTGAAAGCATCCATCTCATTTTTCAAAGATTGAGACAATGCTGAACAGAGAGGCCGTCCTGCCTTGTTATTATCCCTATGAACACTCTATAGAGCGCACAGGGTAAAAGGGAAATATAAAGGATAGAGAAATGAACGCCAATCACTACTCTGAGCCATGCAGGTGGTCATGGCTAAAACACTTTTGTGCTATTTTTCAAAGTTTGGAGTGATCACTTTGCACTTACGTATGTGCATGAATGCATCGTTTCACCCCCTGAGCGGTTTGTATTTTTGAAGCAAAAGTAAAAAAAAAATGATGTCAACTACCTACATACTCGTCACAATCCATTGGCTTCTTATGGACCCCACAGCTGCGAGAGCCCTATTAAAGTCCTGTTCTCTGGCTGAGGGGGTGAGTGTGATGATGCAGGGAGATGAGGTGAGGTGTGCAGAGAACAGGTAACAGCAGGCCTGGTGTCAATTCTCACATACGCCCTCACAGGAGCGGCACAAGTCTTCAGCTTTAACTACGAACATTGACAGGCCCTCACCCTACAACTGCAGCACTGCCAGGAAAGTGCCAGGCACTGCACAAATGCCATGGTGGCTTTGTGATGTGGGCTAATTTCACCGTCATCCATGCCAAGGTCGCCATCTGCAAACCCGCATTCCCATTTGAGCAAGGGTGCCAGATAATAACTCTTGGCTGCCAGAGGTGAAATGGTGCTTGGTAAGTCAAGCTAGACAGTTTCAAAGAGAGGTGGTAGACATAACACAGCATGTATATATACACACATATACGGCGAAAATGACTCAGAGATATCTATAGAAATACAGTTTTGTTTTTCTATTTTTATGAACTTATGCTATAAGTGCTGGATTTATTAAAACCAGGCAACTATGTCCTTTTTAAGGGAATAGAATAAATTCAATAGAATTTAAAATCAGCATAAAATGGAAATGATCATTGTGACTTATATTCAAATTAAATGGCTTCTCCAAAGACAGAAAAAATGTTGGGAATTGATTTAATCAGTTGTTTGCTAATTTCTGCAATCTTGTCTTCAAGCCAATGCACACTTCATCAGAAATGAGATGTTGATGCACTAAACTTTGTTAGTGAACCGTAGTTAATACTTTAACTAACACAAACAAAGAGCAATACATTTGTTACAGTATTTATGAATATTTGTTAATGTTACTTAATAAAAATACACCTGTTCATTGTTAGGTCATGTTAGCTCCGGTTCATTAAATAATATGGTAACACTTTACAATAAGGTTCCATTAGTTAATGTTAGTCATTGTATTAACATGAACAAAAAACGAACAATACATTTATTACAGTATTTATTCATCTTTGTTAACGTTAGTTAATAAAAACACAGTTGTTCATTTTTAGTTCATGTTAATTCACAGCGCATTAACTGTTAACAAATACAATTTTGGATTTTAATAATGCATGTTGTAATTAACATTAACTAAGATTAATAAATGCTGTTGAAGTATTGTTCATTGTTCTTAGTTCATGTTAACTAAAGTAATTAACTAATGCTAACTAATGAACCTTACTATACAGTCTTACCAATAATATTAACAGATAAAAGTTTTTATTTTAAAAATGTATCATGTTAAAATTAACATTAACTAAAGCTTTAGAAGAATTTCATTGTTAGTTTAAGTTATTAAATATAGTTAACTAAGGTTAACTAAGAAAGCTTATCGCAAAATAATGATACGGACATGTATTAATAATAATAATAATAATAATAGTGCTAAGCAATGTTTAATCAATCCAAAATAAAAGTTTTTGTTTATTTAATATATGTGTGTGTGTGTTGTTTATATTTATTATGTATAGACAAAGGCACTAAATACTACTACTAATAATAATTATAATAATAGTAAAACACCAATAACAATAATAAAATAATAGTCAATTTGATTTCATTGTGACTTTATGGTGAATCTGTGGCACAATGCTGATATCACAAAATAATTTTTGAAAAAAAAAAGAAAAATTACAGCACTTAGTCTGGAGGTAAATGGTTTTTAAAAAGTAGAATTATTATGTTTACATTAGATTACATCTGTATTATATGAGCTGTAAATTTCTTCTCATCATTTTTATTTGTTATATTGTCATGGCAGCTGTTTTAAAATGAGATTAACTTACACATAAACTGTTTCAGTACAGTAAGTAATCATTTCAAAATGTAAGTATGCCTATTGCATGTTAACCTGATTTTTTGGGGGTAACCAACTATGCCACAAGTGCTGTCGATTGAGCTTGCATTAAAGCAGGAATATTCCTTTAGTGGTTTATTAAAAGAAAAAACATCACATGTCATATAGCAAGCGCCAGCTCATTTGATTACGGCAAGAAATGAATATAAGTCAACTGAAAGAGGAGAACGGACTTGTTAATTATGTAAATAGAGCAAAGTGAGGAGCCCGGTAGGTTACAGGAGCTGTGTCATTTCGAACGGGTATGGCGGAGCGCGATAGTGCGGCAGTCTGGCGAGAAAGCCTTGATATAATGACAGGTCAATTTGACTGGCTTTGTGATCTGGACCCTAGCAGGTCTGTTCTTACTCCCCCCTGGACTTTGATTTCTCCTTTGTTCTAGCGGTCTCCTTTCTGACATCTCCCAAGAATGAGAGATGCCACACAACCGTGACCCCTTTCGCGCCCCAGTGACGACCTTTGGCTCCTCTGAAGCTGACCTGTGACCCTGGACCTGACAGCTTGATTAATTGCAGAATGTTTATGATTTATGAGTATCTTCTCTGCATGATTAATGGGGCAACAGGTGGCACTGCCACGCAGCAAAAGGGGAAATATTGCAAAAGAGGGGCCAGACAATGTAAGGGATTGTGCAGAGGAAAAGCGTTTTGTCTGAAAACGGCTCCCACCTTGGTGGAACCATACATCATCTTGACTTTTCTGAATGTGCCTGGTCTGTGGTTATCAGTGGCATTGCTTCTTGAAAGGCTTCTCTTAAAGGTCCTCTGCAGATTGATGCATACTAAAGAGTCACATGCATTAATCTTTGTAAACTCTTTGTGGAGTTCAAAAGGAAACATAAAAACAGTTGGCTGGGGGAACAGAGGGGAAGTAACCCATGCCAAAATTTGTCCCTGAGTCAGGATACTTCTTTCAGTGAAGGAATCCTCAGATAAGAGGCGAATTATTTAACTGGTCATTGTCCCGGATGCCTATGGAGCTGTGAATAGCGCCCCGTAAGCAACCCGCCGTTGTCAGCCAAGTCACGGGGCCACATCAAAGTGTCCATTCAAAGCTAGAGGCCTGCTTGTTCAATGACCTGACAGGTTAGCAAGATAAGTCTGGTTTTGGGCAAGACACTTAGCGCACAACAGGACCAAAGGTCTTGCACAGGTGACAAACTGACACAGCCGCTGAGGAGGTCATACGTGACACTGGTTACTTCCGCACGGGGCAGGTTGATTGGAGAGAATAACTGGGTATCTGGTGCCGGTCCCTCTGCGGCGAGCCCGTGTCAGTCTCACTGTCCGAAGTGAAAGCGCATGGGGAGCGGTGGCTTTCATCTTGACATGTACCAGCCTTGACCCCACACTTCAGCGCTGACAGCTGACGAGAGATTGATGCTGCCATTTGGCCAGCATCAGTGTTCAGACCGGTCACCTTAAAGAAAATGAAATATTGACCCGTACACACAAGAGAACCGGTGACTGCGTATACGGGGCCAAGGAAAAAATTAATGGAAAAAACAAGCTACATTGCCAAGTTTGACACATCCTTTCTTTTTATTTGAACTGAAGTGTTCAGGTTTTACCAAAGCAGCCAATTTTCGCTTTCCTCTTTAGTTTTAATCATTTTCTCCTCCTCATTTAATCACTTCATAACATGTGCAGACCCCAAAAGTATTTGAACTTTTTTTTAATTAAAAGAAATTAATACGTTTGTTCGGCAAGGATGCAATCAATAGATCAGAAGTAAAAGGCATTTATAATGTTGCAAAAAATTGTATTTCAAATAAATTGTGTTCTTTTGAACTTTCTGTTCTTTGGAGAATCTTGAAAATCCTAATTTCTGAAGACAAATAATGAGTGTTTTGCCATCACAGGAATAACTATAAGAATATTAAAATAGAAATAAGCTAATTTCACTATAATTTACTGTGTTTTTGATCAAATAAATGCAGCCTCTGTGAACATAAGAGCTTTCTTTTTGAAAAAATACCCCAAACAGTAGTGCAAGTCGTTATTAAAATGTCTAAATGTCATCGCGTCATAATCAGAAATGTTCTTGCAACTCTACGTGTGTTTTTAAGTTTGACCTAAATGTCCAAATACTTTTCAGATCCCCAGCGGTAGCTTCACGTCGTGCTCCTTTCCCAAACGATTACAGAAGAATGCAATTCCAGATATTTGCTGTTGTTCTCCATGAGTGAAAATTAATTATCTGGGTGTCACAGAGGTTAATTTTGGTCGGGGACCTTTCGATTGAGAGGACACAACAGTGCTTACACCTCCACGGGCTCCTGATGACCCATGCGCTGAACTGTGACACAGACAGTGACAGTACCGTGGAACGTGGTCTTCGCCATCATCGCTCCGCCTCGAGAGGGCCTGGACGCGGTCCAGCTGGGGAACCCAGGCACACGCAGCACCTCGTCTGAGCCCGCCACATAAGCTGCCCACCTCTATTTTCCAGACCCGCTGAGAGGGTGTGGATGGCCCTCTATTCCTCCACTCCCCCACCCCCGGTGCCACAGACACCCAGCTCTACCCACCGCTGGCTGGCCCATATGTTTGGGCTGCACACAAGGTGGTTTCTCGGATACTGTGGTTGCTAATTATAAATTTAATTTGCATTTTAATTAGAATGGTGGAAAATTAAAGCCTGCCAGCTGGAGAATTTCAAAAAGCTTTCTCTCCCTCGCTCTCTGTCTTTCTTACTCTCTCAATAGCTTCAATTTGAGAAAGTGTGTTCTGCTCTGTGTGATATTTATTTTTTTCAGGGCCTCCACTCTTCTCACTATATCTCTCTTGCACAAACAGTCTCATAAGTATTCGCATTCTTATTTTATTCATTAAAACGGGTTAACCAGGTTTCCATGCAGGCCCTCTCATTAATCAAAAGGTATTCCTTTCATACTGAAATACGTGAGCCCTCTGTTTAAATCACTTAACCTACTATCAGCGCTAGTTCAAAAGAAACACTGGCATCACTGTAGTTACTAATATAGTTTATTTGATACGATTCTGGCGCACAGTGTTCACTAAATTAATCACTCTTTGATTCGAGTGTTTCGCACTATTGTCATGACTGTTTGTGCAAAATCAGACAATGTAAATCAATCAAATGATGTAAATCGATTCACAGAACTAAAATTAAAACTCTAATGAATAATATCTACACGTGTGGCCTGTTCATCCTTGGGGTTTCTGTCATTATTTTCCAATCTCCTTAATTTATCCTGCTCTCTGTTCTTTCCTGCCACTATCATTCTCATTCTCCCTCTCGCCTCCCCTGGGTGTCCTTGCTCAATAATTGTCATTAATTGATTGACAGTCCTGATAGACCCAACTAACCCCAGCCCTGCTAAAATGTCTAATTTTTTTTTTTTTTTTTTTTTTTAAATGAGAGCTTGTACATCCAATGACCTTGTCAGGCTGTCAACCGTCAGCCAATCAGACGACTCAGATGAATGAATCCTATCCAGAATACATCTCTCTCCCTCTCCAAGATCCTGTGCATAGCAATTCTGCACTGAATGACATTGACAACAATGGTGGGACAGAAGGTGCTCATGACAAACTTTGAAAAAACATTTTAACGGAACAGCACTGGGCTTTCATATTTGCTGAAATACAACAATCACAGATTTAAATCTTTTTTAATATCTGTAGAAAACACTCTCAAACTGTTCTATTCCGCCCACTTTTTTGAGAGCAAATTATATCAGCTGAAGAGGTGTGTGAGAAGGTGACAGCGAAAATTTGGGCTCTTTCAGTTCACTTAACTTTACAGGAACAAAAGGACCACTTTTTCAAGGCCAATTTTCAGCCAAAGCTAAAATAAAAACAAAACAGCGCGCAGCATTTGGTGTGCCGCGCAAACCTTGGCATGTTCCAATATATTCAATCATGTGAAAAAGAGCAGCCACTGCTAGCTTTGCAGTTTATGATGCAGATGAACATAAAATTCTAAAAAAGCCATTATGCGCTGATGGTTATTGTGGCTGACACACTTTCCACTGCTACATGTGTTAAGTAAATGTAATGTATTGACGTGCTTCCAGGGTGTTTTGGTTTGGTAGTCTGCCAGCCTCGCTTTTGCACCTCTTTGTAGGCTTAGTTTGATCCGGTGTGAATAACATTTAGACACACACACACATGCTCTCATTAGCATTCATTGGGCGGGCGGCAAAACAGCTCACCCTCGCTGCTCTGAAGGTGGCATTTGGCAAGGCCCAAATACACCTGGCGAAACTCGAAACCTTCCCCCTCCCACCTCATGACATTCATCACTGTTACCTTTTTATTCGCAGTCAAGTGTGATAGTTTTCAGCACCGCTGTCACATTATCTCAGCCGCTGGACAGCCATTGTATCTGTTGACCATTACTTGAAACAGTCATTTTTACTTAATTCTTTATAGGCAAATTAAAATAAGTTGCTAAAGAAATACATTGGTTTATTTAACTGGATCTAAGGCCATTCCCTTTCATACAAAAGCAGCGATGCTCAACAAAAAAACAAAAATAATGAGATAAAATGACATTGTCGAAGTGAAAGTCAATTGCTCTCTTTTACCTAACAGCTCCCAGTCAAACTGGCACGAGGAAGCCCCTCCTCCACAGGGTGGGCATCCATCCACGCGGACCTAGAGCAACAGTGGCTATGTGTAAAGGCTTGGCAGAAGCTGTGCACACAATCTCCAGATCCTTGTGTGGACTGCTGTGTCTGTCACCCTCCATCACAATCTCTCAGTCTCAGGAGTTAAGACACATCCATTCTGTTACTCTATCACAAACACCTCTGATCAGTTCCCTCCAATCTGTTTCCAGCACGTCGCTGAGCGTCAGCCCTGGTGGTAAAGTCAACACCGGCTACGGGAGATTACAGACAGGTGTTGTTCTGTGAGCAGGAAATAAACACTGGAAAGTTATCGCAGCGGTGTCGTGATGTTTTAGCGCATATGATGCACAAAGGAACGGTGTTAATGGATATGCCTAGCCGTAGACGCGGTTCAGTCCATTATGACAGAGAAAGGCTTTTTGAAGCCTTCACAAATCCTCTGAAAACGGCCTTCTGGAAGAGAATGTCTGTCTTGGTGGTTGGCAACTAATGGAGATTCGTATTGAGTTGATCTTCTTCCATTGTCAAATATTTGAGTCTATGAAGTAGTGAGATGAGGTGCAAAGAAGATATTTGAAAGGATTTTAACTAATTTAAGCAATTACATGCTTAACTGGACCAAGATAATCTGCCATCCTTAGCTTACTGTGTGCCTTTTCTTTCACTACCTGCTTCACACTCCCTCTTTCTTTCTCTCTCTCTCCCCCCACCTCACTTTCTCTCATCTCTCACTCACTTTTCTTTTTTCCTTTTAACAAGAGGGGAGGCTTAGAGACGCAGGATTTAAAGCACAAAAGCTCCTCGCTGAATAGAGCAAAAGCAGCAGAGAAATTAATTGCCGCTAACAAACAGCATGACTGCTTACAGCCAGTCTGTGCCACTCCGTTACCTACCCAAAATGGAAGGGTGGGAGAGGTCTGGCGGGCCGGGTAGGGGGTCAAGGCAATATGTTTTAGGGCATACTTGATCTAAGGTGATTTATGTTATCAAAACATATGCCGGGAGGCGCGGGTTTACACGCCTCATCTGGAGGAAGGAAGCTCATTACCATTTTTATTGTGTTGGAGGACACTGGCCGGCTAAACAACTTGCAGTGATGCGGCAAAATTATGTTATTTCATTGTATTTTTCAGGTGTTTAACACCACGCGGCTTGATTAAAAAGTTGGTCAAGCTATAAATATTTACGCGCCCTGTGCTTTCTAGCAAAACCTTCTGTCATAACATTACTTTGCGTAATCTTAAAGCACATTGAGCTTAAAAGATTCCCATTATTCCACCTAAAAAGCTTGAAAATTGAACAGAGATGTGATATTTTTTATCTTCTTAAAAAGTTTTCCTCAAACGCTATTTGTATTCCCTCCGCTCTGCGTTCTTCTGGCCCCCGTCCCGTGCAGGTCTGCCTCATACGCCAATTAGCGTGACCAGGGCATCTGATCACTGCACTGTGCTTAGCATACAGCCGCCCACATCCCACTGTCTGACCCCACCGGTGACCCGATGTCATATAGAAGCCAGGAGGAACTTCTTCCCTCTGCATAATTCTGCGTTCTGCTTACTACAGGATCTCAGCTGCTGTTGTGTTGTTTGCACATGAGGTCACTGACTGTATAAAGTCCATATACAGTAGCTGTATGCATAATCAAGATACTTCCTTGTCTTGTATGGGAAGGGTATCTCTGATCTGTTTTTTTTCTCTTTCTCTATGACTCACGTTGCCACAGCTTGCCACGCTCTCACAATTTCGCATTTTCACAAATCATAAATTGACTCCCAAGGCTTCTCTTCCTGTAACAATTAGTCATCTGTAAAGTGGCGCATTGGAGAGCGTTCACACAGACATTAGCCACTGCAGTGGTGAATTCGTTGTGTGTTTGTGCATGTGCGAGCATGTTTTTTTGTTTCCAGGAGGAGTGTGGTGCATTTGCCCTAATTCTGTTCCCTGCTTGCTTCCACTCCCACATGTCACGGTGCAGTCTGCCACCGCCGGCGTGGTATCTATCATCCAGCACAACCGTCATCGTGCCGGACAAAAGGCGGGCTGGAGCGGGCTCAAAGCCATTTGCATTTTTGCATCTCATTTTGCTCATAATTACGTGGCAGTGTAAGCAGCTCTCCCCCATTATCTCGCCTAACATTATCAGTGACGTCTGAAACGCACGTTTAAATGTCAATTATTGACTACAAAGAAGGACTGACCTTTGAGAGAGCACGTTCTCTCTCGCTCTCCTTCCCTCTCTCTTTCTCGCTCCAGGTTTGTGTCTCCTTTTCTTTATTGCTGGTGCTAATGATATCGTGCTCTCTTTTTTCTCTTTCATTTAAACCCTAGTTGTTATTGCCATACAAGTTTTTAATCACATGATTAGTGAACCCACACACTGTGGTCCATCCTTCTCTTAAATTAACACTGATTTGTCCACCTAAGTGTACTGAAGGCAGACATCCTGTTGTAGTAAGATAGTCTATTCTTTATGTTGCAATATAACAGTTTACAATACCTTGTATGGCTGGGAAAAAAATATTGATTTCTTTATTTTAATCGATTCTCATTTTTACTTAAATCCCAAGAATGTATTAGTCTAGCCTGTTTCCAGTTAATGAACGGACGTAGTGCATCTCCCATTCAGTGAATCATAATAAGCTTTGTGCTTTGTTACTTCTGATATGAAACAAAGTCTAAGATTTCAATTTCTGTCAATTTTTATTATTGTATTCAAATAATAAATGGCGTTTTAGCGCTGTTTAATGTGGAGTGACATCGCTGTAGCACCTCAATTCAAGAGAAATGGCAGCGCAAAGCGCATGTGAACTAATCATCTCCTTCGCTTTAATACCAGTTTCAGAACGAAATAAACATGAATACGTCAATCACTGTTTCAACCACAGAAAGATGTCAATATAACATCTTGTAAAAAATATCACATACACATTTAACTCAGAAAAACATATTCGGTAACCAAAAACTTATTAGTCAGCCACTATTTAAATTTTTTGTTTTTAAAAAAGAATTGGAGTAGAA
>JAHKKF010536215.1:0-15485 GCA_019740295.1 Labeo calbasu
AAAGAAAGAAAGACATGAACATCTTGGATGACATAGGGGTGAGTAAATTATCAGGTCATTTTTATTCTGGAAGTGAGCTGATCTTTAAATTAGCAAAATGTGAGTGCACCTTCAAGCTTTTTTTGTCCAAGTAAAAATTTGCAATGAGAAAGGAGGAACTGAGTATTGAAATATATTCTAAAACTCATTTTTCAAAACTTTGTGCAAACATTTGAGATCAATATTTGAGCCGAGTTTTCGGTGGCAGGCTGCAGAGTTTGGGATTTTACCTTCATGCACGGTCACGCCACAGTTGTCACACTGGATGATCTCATCCGCATCTTCGCTGTTGTCTCCCAGACACACGCAACAGATAAGGATATGCTCCATCCGCTGGGAGCTCCAGGTCTGTGGCCGTTCCAACAGAGAGTCCTGAGGAAGCAATGGATAACTTAGCAATCCAAACTCCAGTTAGGGATGTTACAACTGATAGGACTAGTGTCCTCTACCACAGTCCAAATACTATCCTCTGAGAAACTGAAATGGACCAGTGTGGCAAAAAAGTAAAGCCACTCAAAAGCTTCTGCTCTAATTCCACCTCTGAGATTGAAAGATTAGCCAATCCTATAAACTGAAGTTCTCAGATAAGCCCATTCACAAGGATTGCTCTTTTGTATCAACAATCTGATGGCATGTGAGCCATTGACTGGATTATCTGATTGCTTGTGTATTCCTAAATGCACAGTAATACATTTGCATTGGAGAAATCAAGTTGATTCCATACAACTGAACTTTCAAACTAATTTAACTGGCTATTTGAAGTTATATGCACTCAGTGTGAAAAATAGGGCAGACACATACTAGCTTTCAGTAAACCATGGAGAGAGGTGGTTAGTTTATTAATAAATCTAAATAGTTGTTTGCATTGATTGTAGATGGAATGTGTTCAAATCTTGAAGTCCAAGTTATGATAGTTACAAAAGTACATATTTGAACAAACATAAATGAGAAAATCCTTGAAACACTGCAGCAAAAATATCTTTAATAAATAGCATTCTGAACAACTAAAAACTTGTGTTTCGAGTATGAAGACCATTCAAAAGTCTTCAGTGATTTTTAAAAAAATCTTTTACGTTCACTAAGCCTTCATTTATTTGACCAAAAATACATTAAAAACTATAATATTATGAAATATTATTACTGCAATTTAAAGTAACTGTTTTCTATTTTTAGATATTTTAAAATTGAATTTTTATCTAACTGCTTCCTCATTTAAAAAAAAAAAAAAAAACGTCTTCACCTTTTTCTATTCTCTTATTATTGTTTATTGCTTCATGTCCTAGTTTTTATTATCTTGAACGAAGATTGAAAACTTGTATGACATTTACTTGTACCTGTAAAATAAACAGGTGTTTATTGCCATCTTATGATAAATCGCTTGTTGTATTTCTTAGCTGTAAATTGTTTTGGATAAAAGGGTCTGCCAAATTAGTTAATTAATTAATTAATTTAATTTTTTAAAGTAATTTATTCCTGTGCTAGCAAAGCCATTACTCCAGTCATCAGCGTCACATGATCCTACAGAAATTATTCTAATATGCTGATTTGCTGCTCAAGAAACATTTATTATTATCAATGTTAAAAACAGTTGTGTTGCTTAGTATTTTGGTGAAAACAGTGATGCATGTTTGTTCAAAAGTTCAAAAGAACAGCATTTATTTGAACTAGAAATCTTTTGTAACAATATATATGCCCATACTGTCACTTTTAATCAATTTAATGCATCTTTGCTGTGCAAAAGTATTCATTCCTTTCAAAAATATTTACCTCATTGCCCTTCCCATGGGAAGTGCTGTGGCTGTCATTGGTTTCCTCCTCATCAAACGCCCCTGTGCTCTTGCCTGCTTTCCTCTTTGATTTCTTCTCTTCTTCTTCACTATCACTACTACTGGTCTCGTTATCATCATCCTCATTGTCTTCTTCATCACTACCCCCGTCTTCCTCTTCCTCACTCCCTTCTTTCTCCTTCCCAGATGATGCCTTGCCTTTCTTTTTTCCTTGTGTGGGCCTCCAGTCATTGTCATCCTCGCTGTCATAATCATCCATTTCGTTTAGTTCTTCCATAGTTGTGAAGTCCAGCATGGGCCTGTTCCGCCGCAGGTTCCATTTTTTCGGCTCTGCTGAGCTTTCTTCTGTGGTGCCAGTACCATTTGGTTCTGTATCTGAGGACTTTTCTGCTTTTTTGCGATTCTTGGAGGTTCCCCCAGCTTCTTTGCTACTGGTCTCCTCCGAAAAAGAGTGCTCCTTGGTCTTGTCCTCTTCTTCAGTGTCTTCATTTAATTCTTTGGTCTCTTCGTCATCTATGCCCTCCTCATCGACTGAGCCAACAGCGTCAGAGTCGCTCTCAGAGCCAGCAGTGCTGTCCTTTGAACCTTCCTCATCACTTCCATTGCCAGTGCCCTCTGAACCTGATACACAAGGTTGAGAGATTAACTTAGAGGAGTCCTTTTTGTTTTTTGGTCAGAATGCAAAAAAAGACTCTCCTGACAGCAAGCTTCACTTTAAATGTTTCATGTACAATGAATCAGCAATTTATAAAAGATTTAAAATGAATGGGATTTAAAAAAAAAAAAAAAAAAAAAGAAGGAAAAAAACTATTTCTTTTTCCAAAACCCAAAAGTTTTTAACATATTTTTACATTAAAATTATTTTTATTATTTTAATACATCATAAGCAAGGTGATGTTTTTTTTTTTAGCTGGCTAATACGGAAACTGGAAGAGAAACTTGTAATAGTCATTCAAAATATTCTTTGTTGTAAATTGTTTTTAGAAAAGGAAACATCTTAATTCATGTTATTTTTCAAAAAATATCTATATTTATTAAACAGTTTTAATTTTTTTTATTAAATACACCTCGAAAAACATACACTACCAGTCAAAAGTTTTGTTTTTAAAGAAGTCTCTTCTGCTTACCAAGCCTTCACATATTTGATTTATGCGTTCCAAAGTGCAGCAAAAACAGTAAAATTCGAAATATTTTTACTATTTAAAATAACTGCTTACTATTCGAATATATTTTAAAATGTAATTTATTCCTTAGATCAAAGCAATATTTTCAGCATCAATCATATCAGTATCATATGATTCTTCAGAAATCAGTTTAATATGACTCTAATATGATTTACTGTTCAAGAAACCTTTTTTTATTATTATTATTAATATTTAAAACAGTTGAGTAATTTTTTTTCAGGATTCTTTGATGAATATAAAGATCCAAAGATCAGCATTTATCTGAAAGATAGATAAAAAAGCTTTTGTAAAATTATACGCAATACCGTTCAAAAGCTTGGAGTCAGGGAAAGAAATTAAAGAAATGTACACTATTATTTAGTAAGGATGCTTTAAATTGATCAAAAGTGAAGACATTTTTAATGTTACAAAAGATTTCTATTTCAGATAAATGCTGTTCTTCTGAACTTTCTATTCATCAGCTTTAAGTTTACAGGAATAAATTACATTTTTAAATATATTCAAACAGAAAACAGTTAAATAGTAAAATAGTTTAAATAGTAAAAAATATTTCAAAATTTTACTGTATAAAAATTCTGTACTTTGGATCAAATAAATGCAGGCTTGGTAAGCAGAAGTGATTTCTTTAAAAAACATTTCTGTTTTCTTTAAAAAAAAAAACATCAAAAACTTTTGACTGGTAGTGTAATATGTTAAAATAAGTATTATATTCACAGTAAAAATCTAAGCTTCGGGTGTGACTGGGTCAACATAAAAAATATTGTCTAGCACATCCTAGATTTGATTATTTAAAGTTAGGTTTGATTCTGGGGTCACTTTCAGCTCATATTTATTGAAAAGAGATTTCAGCATATAACTTGAACATATGTTCAACCACAAAATAATCTTGAAAATGTTAATTAACTCTAAGTGAATATTAATCTGAGTGAGTTATTAAACATAAACACTCATCCTTCCATGTAGCTTCAACAGAAGGCTTCATGAAACGTGAGGCGGCATGCATTTAACACGTATTTAACACCACCATGAACTACGAATTTGTGACTGATAATTAATACATATTTAATATAATTTTATACAGCCTATGACAACGATATATTGTCAAATCAGAATAATTTGACACTCTATTTTATTTCTGACCAGAAATTTCTTCATGCAGCAAAACTTCAAGACCCAAAGGGGTCAAAGTGTTAGAATTTCATTATCAGGTTGCAGATATTTCTGCACTTTTGTTGACAGCAGCTTGATGGGATAGCTTTGCGTTAACCTCCAGTCTGTCATGGTGATGTGAAGCCATTGCCTGTGTGACTCCAGCGTTAGTAATGCATTGCAGGAGGTCTAATCTACAGGCAGGGGAAAAACAGTGACGCATATGGTGATGAAGGTCTCATCTCCACTTCAGCAGCTGTTTTCATGACAGGTGAGAAAACCCATGCAGAGGCCAAGTCTAAAATGGCCGACTGCAGTATAAATATAAATGTAACCATCAGTTATGTTTTGAATATTTCAAATGTATGAGAGTCGCCATCACAACGTATTATTTGACACATCCTGTTGATCCACAATACAATTTTTTGACATTTTCAGTATATCTTTACATCAGTGTGACAAGAAGAGGTTTTGTGAGATTCATTTTTACCCGATGCATCTCCGACTTCAAAATCACTGTCATCTGAGCTGTCATAATCCAGAGCATCCAGCAAAGAGTCAGCCAAAGGCTTCACCTGTCGCCGCTTCGACCCTCGATCCACTGGACAAAAAAACAAAGAAATAACAGTTCCCAATGAGATTTTAATTTCTTATATATATAACTTAAGTTTAAGTTGAAGTAACGTGAAACTGAAAATTACCCATTTTTGCACCAAAAGTGTATTCATTTATTTAACTGTCAGAGCTATGCTGCATAAACAAACAAACACACACACACACACACACACAACACAACCTATGAGTGTGGTATAATACCTTCCTACCATGCTACCATGTAAACATGATCTTCATACGACTCTGTCTGTAAATGTATTCGTCGTGTAAAGGCATTATTTTAAACGAACAACAAATAACGACAGACTGTAACTGTGTTTTAATTCCCTTGAGCTGCAGTTCAGTTAACTTACACACATTATGTTGGTTAAAAATGCAGCACAGGTCCTACTGTCACGGTAGGCAGCTCACAGAGAAACACAGTCTGTTTATGTTTGTTAGTCTGGCTGCAGATACTAGAAGTTTTCCTGGTGATACGAAGATGCAGTATGCTATTTAATCTAAAACGAGGTGGAAAATGTATAGAATAATTCATATTTCTTTAAAATATGTGATATTGTGTGTTCATAAGGCTGAATGATGCAGAGTGGAACTTCACATCAGTTAGCCAGCGAGCTAAAGCAGCAGTAGCCTTATGCTATATATTAGCGCTTATTTCTCTTATTTCACACCGCAAGTTGTAAATTCGAATGGTGATTCTGTTGTGCTATTTTTTCTCTTTCAAAATGTATATTATAACAGCGAGGGTTACTCACTTTATGGGTTTTTCGCGTTTGGATAGCTTGGACAAAGGTACAACGAACGCCTCTTCAGCTCATGTTCTGCGTAGTACGTCTACGATATTGTGTGTCACGTGTACACATTGTGCTGACGTTCAGCTCACAAAGTGGGAGTTTGAAACCATAGCAACCGCCTCATCAGTTCGAGCAGTGAGTCACATTACCGACGCGAGAAAAGAGTTTGAAAACATCTCCATTGCTTTTGTGTCGTAGTTTGTCATTAAAGTAATTTTAAAACTATATTTCACTTATTTATTTCATAATTTGTAATAAAAGAAAAGCAGTAAGGCTGAACAATATAACACTGAACGCCACTGCCGTTAGGCTGTATGAAACTGTAAATGTAACTAATAAAAATAAATAAACAAATAACATGTCACAGACCACCAGGACTGCGCGGGCCGTCAGCTTTATTTAGTCGTTTTTACTGAGTGTTGTTAGTACGTCTGTAGTATAACAAATAGGTCAATGGACAATGGTGTATGTTCACATTTAACTTTAACGTTAAATACTTAAAGAACGTAGTTCAAAACCACCATTAAGACGTTTTAACTTTAAACCGTTGATTCCGTTCAAAATACGAATCCATTATTGATAATGAGGCTTTCAAAATTCCATCCCCTGTTGTCTTCTCACATCAAAATCATCTGATATATTTGTTTAAAACTGTTTTGCTTGTAAACGGTGCTTCCTTATGGATTATTGTGGTGTTTTAACAGCTGTTTGGGCTCTCATTCTGATGGCACCCATTAACTTCAGAGGATCCATTGGTGAGCAAGTGACGCAATGCTTTTCCGATGGAGAAACAACCTCCTCTGCATCTTGGATGGGTGAGTACATTTCCAAAAAATTATAATTTTTTGGTCAACTATTAATTCAGTCACTGTGATGTCGATATACTGTAAAGTTGTAGATTGGAAATGGCATCACAAAGGCAATACTGGTTATCCCTTCTCGTTGCTGGAATAGATAGTTTTTACACAGCCAATCGCTACCACAAAAGAATGCAAAAGACCAATTTTGTGTTTTAATGCTGTCAAACGATTAATCACGATTAATCACATCCAATATAAAAGTTTTTGTTTACACAAAGTATGTGTGTGTACTGTGTATATTTCTTATATAAAGACACCCACATACAGTGTATATTTACATGTATTTGTCCATATATTTATATTCATATAATTTATATTATATATAAATACATTTAATATGCACATATAACATAACATTTTTCTTAAAGGGGTCATCGAATGCCCATTTTCCACAAGTTGATATGATTCTTTAGGGTCTTAATGAAATGTCTATAATATACTTTGCTTAAAAATTCTCAATGGTTGTGTAAAACAACACCCTTTTTACCTTGACAAAATCAGCTGTGCAAAAATCATTCCATTCTGGTCGAGGCTGCTTTAAATGCAAATGAGCTCTGCTCGCCCCGCCCCTCTCTTCTCTCTGTGGAGGGATGAGCCTGTTTACTTTAGCCGCATTAGGTGCATTTAGCTGCTAAACTTGCTAACTAACACATTATTAGGAAAGGAGATTGCAAAGATTCATAAAAAAAAACTCTTATACTCACTTCTGCTGTAAGTGAAGCTGGATCATGAATGATTTGTGCGAACATAGACGGATATATGTAGATCGGGAGGTGCATTCCCTTCACAAACAAACATAATCCACTGCATCTTCAGCGGCTCAGATGTCGGGAGTAAATGACGACCACTATGTTCATTATTACTTCCAGCAACACAACACCTCAATCGCTCAATTCTTGTCTAACCTACATCCCTGCTCCAGCATCAAAACATGGAGGTTGGACTGTTACAACTGATCTGAGGTAAGACACTAATGTCGTAATGTCAACTATCATTATCAACTATCACATTAATGTTCAAACAGCATGTAAAAGTGAACTTAGCATCTGATGACCCCTTTAAATATATACATGCATGTGTATTTATACATAAATAATAACTATTGACAGTACACACTCATATATTACATATATTATGTAAACAAAAACTTATTTTGGATGCGATTAATCGCGATTAATCATTTGACAGCACTATTGTGTTTGCAAACAGTGATGGTGTTTTTGTGGACTAAGCCTATCTGGTGGCAGAAAATGACAGTTTTCAAGTAGCAGTCTATGGAAGCCATTAAATTAAAGAATAAAAATGGTCAATTTTATTTTATATTTCAAAATTCTGTTTTATTCTCGTAATTCCGAGATTATATTTTACAATTCTGGTAAGAAAAATCCACTCGTCATTCTCTCTTTTCCCTTTAGTTTATATGCCACACCTCTGGCTTTTTTTCCTCAGTATTGACAAACTTGCTATTGTTGAGTTGAATCGAGTTATGAAGTCCGAACTAGGAGATATAAACTTGCATTTGCGAGAAAAGTGAAACAAGGTCTCAGCTTTAAAAAGTTGTAATTTTTCAAGAAATTCAAACAGTAAATAACGTTTTTGTGGTTGTGTCGTGTAAAATAAACACGAATGAATGTCAGAACATATTTTATGTCAACTGCGTCAATACACACAAGTTTTCAAGTTTAATCTACTCTCCTGTCTGATTTGTTTGTCCGACAAATTCGGCATTATGATTGGTCAGAACGCCTGTCAATCAAGCTGTTTGCGAAGGGTCAGTTACCTTCAACTTTTTAAAAAAGTGAAGAAAAAAAAAAAACCTTAATTAAATTTACATTTAAGGACGCATTTAGGGTTAACACAAGTCTTAAAACTCCCACATGTTTGCAGAAAAACAAGAACAATATTATGAGGGTGGAAAATGACTTTTTTTGGCTTGTTCTGAGAGCGAGGCTTGTTTCTGTCGTCCTCTGTTGACTTTGCCAGTTTAGCAAACAGGAGACGATTAAAATAAATGAGCCTAGATTGATCCTGATACACAGCGAGGGGAAGACTGATGGGGAAAGGCACGCGCAAGGGATGATTACGACTGTCCTTGCCCGATGACAAATGGCACTGTATTGTGCTGGAAAGCCACAGTTTTTTATCCCTTGGCATCAAAACACTTTTCGGATATCATCATAAGCATCATCGCCATCATCACTGTCACCATTCCATTGCCAGCATTTTCAATTGTAGATGACATGTAATATTGCCAACAAATGAAATAAATGCTGCATATTAGCCAATATGACTGTACAGCAGCACATATCTGTCAGTAAGTGCTTTTTTATGCATTATTGTAGGGTGAAATATATTAATAATGCATTATTCTGAATCTTTATTAAATATGGTGCAGTTTATGAATTGCTGTATATTGCAGACTTAATGCTTAATATGTTATAATATATTAATCAAAACTGACAGTAAAGACATTTGCAAAAAAAATCATTTGTCACATAAATAAATAAATAAATAAATAAATAAATAAATACTGTTCTTTTGAACTTTCATTCTTAAAAAAAAAAAGACTGAAAATGGTGTCCACAAAAATATTAGGCAGCATTTTCAACAATGATAATAATCAGAAATGGTTCTTGAGCACAAACACAGCATATTAAAATGATTTCTGATCACGTGATACTGAAGACTGGGTTAAAGACTGCTGAAAAATCAGCTTTGCATCACAAAAATGAATTACATTTTAAAATATATTAAAATAGAAAACAACTATTTTAAATATGAAATATTTTTGTAATTGTAAATATTTTACAATATATAAAAATTCCAGACCTGATAACAAACATATTTTCTAAAAATGTTTGGCTAACATTCCCATCATAAAAATATTTAAAATGTCCAATTTTTTATATATATATATACATATATATTAAACATTTAAAAATGTCATTTAAAAATACAATGTTTCAGAAAAATGTTCCATGTACAATGTATAAATAAAGTTTTTGTACTAACAATTTGAGAATGTTACTAAAGACCAGATAACTGAATGAATGTTCTATTAATGTTCTATTCTAACCTTTAACCTTGCTAGAACATTGGCAGATGTTTTGAGAATGTTTCTTTAGAGTTCCGTGGGAACTCGAGAGACAAAGTTTTACATAAGTAAAGAAATAAAAAAATGAGGCACATAACATAAGACCTTTATCAGAAAATACACCTTCAAGTTTGCATACAGCATTATTCAGTATCTAGTGACGGTATCGGTGATGGACCGAGAGGCTGTACATGAAGAAACTCACAGAGGAGCTGCATGGATATCTTGAGAAACGATCTTGCTGCAGATATCTGTCAGCTTGATGAGGCAAAAGACAGAAGCAATTACATTAAGAACAAGAATAACACAAGGTTTAGGAAATAAAAACATTACTATAAAGACGTACTGTGCCACGCCAGCTTTAAAATCTCATTTGAAGAGAACTAATTGCATGGGCTATTATTTATGAACCCTAAAGAAGTATGTTACGAAATGCTTGCATTGATCGACTGCCTCCGCCAGTTTAATGTTTTGCATTTAAATTGAAATATTTATCCATTCATATGGTGTAAATCATAGCACGTTGGCCACCGTTTATCTTTGCCGAGGTGCCCATTGCTTTTCCATGCGAGCTTTTTCACTGGAGCGTGTGGCTGAAATTGAGTGAATTTGATTACAAACACATTGCTCCTGTGTGGAGATGTTATCTCTGTGTTATCTTAATGTCACCCTCCGTGTGTAGGGCTGCGCTAATTTAATCGTCATTTTAGATATGATTATTTACTCCTTAGGAAAGAGACAGTCTATACCAATGCACAATCCTTTATTCAATTGGAAACTCAAATGCTTGAAATTAATTGGCAAAGAGAAGTTAAGAAATATTCTTAGGAAAGCCGTTGAAATGATTAGCGTGGAGCTCATCCGAGCAAAACAAAGCCATTAAAGGAATAGATCACCCGAAAATGAAAATTCTGTCATCATTTACTCACCCTTTGTTCCTCACACTGAGCTATACTGTGTGGCTTCAGAAGACGTGGAAAATGGTGCATGAGTCATAAGGTACTTTTATCATGCTTTCATGGTCCTTTTTGGAGCTTTAAAGCCTCTGGTCCTCATTCACTTTCACTGTATGAATGAGAACAGGTCATACATTCTGATAAACTTCTGCTCTGACATCTGACAGAAGAAAATTGTATTAATTAATAGCAGGATTATTGTAAAGGAGAAGTCCACTTCCAAAACAAAGTCGTAAAGAAATTGTGTTTTTTGAGGAAAACATTTCTGCATTTTTGTACATATAATGGACTGTTATGGTGCCCTGATTTTGAACTTCCAAATGGCAGTTTAAATGCGGCTTCAAATGATCCCAAATGCGGTTGTTAATAATCCCAGCCGAGGAAGAAGGGTCTTATCTAGCGAAACGAGCGGTTATTTTCATTTTTAAAAAATACAATTTAAATACTTTTAAATCCCAAACGCTTGTCTTGCCTTTCTTTCCCTGAACTCTGTGCATTCTGACTCAAGACAGTTAGGGTATGTTGAAAAACTCCAATCGTATTTTCTTCCTCAACGTCAAAAATCATTTCAAAATCATCCTACATCGCTGCAGAAGTACTGGCACAGTCCTTTCAAAGTGAACAAGATCAAACACCCTTAACAAAAAAGGTAAAACAGCGGTATAGGACAATTCTGAAGTTCAGGGAGAACATGAGATGGCAGTTTTTTGACATACTCTAACTGTCATGAACTGGAACAAAAACAGTCCTGGCAGAGTAAGACAAGACAAGCTTTGGCATTAAAAAGTATATAAATTGTATTATTTTTATTAAAATAACCGATCGTTACGCTAGATAAGACCGCATTTGGGGTCGTTCAAAGCCGCATTTAAACTGCCTTTTGGAAGTTCAAAATCGGGGGCACCATATCAGTCCATTATATGGAGAAAAATGCTGAAATGTTTTCCTCAAAAAACAATTTCTTTATGATTGAAGAAAGAAAGACATGAACATCTTGGATGACAAGGGGGTGAGTACATTATATATGAATCTTTGTTTTGGAAGTGGACTTCTCCTTCAGCAATGTCCTTACTACCTTTCTCTGTGCTCCAAAGATGAACAAAGGTCTTATGGGTTTGGAACGAGATGAGGGTGAGTAATTAATGACAGAATTTTAATTTTTGGGTGAACTATCCCTTTAACTACTCTCAAAAACTTATCTTGCATAAGCATGATTACATTCATGGTGTTTTGCAATTACATACACATTTTAGGAATCTACAAAAGGTGGACAAAATAACTGAAATGCTTAGCAATACATAAAGAGCTTTTTAAGGACTACAGGTGTCATTCAGAAAAGCTTCTGTTCTCTATTTTTTTTTTTTTTAAAAAAGAAGCTGAACTGCTGAATAAAGGGAGTGAAAAATTGTGCTCTTAAACTTTCCTTAAAGTTTAATAATGTTTGAGTGTTGGAATGCAAAGGAATTTTCGTTAATGGTTCTTTTAGAATCTATTGCGGAATAAATACTTGGAAAACAAAAGTACAATTGTGTTTCCAAATGCTGGGGTTTACATACACTTGATTCTTAATACTGTGTTGTTACATGAATGATCCACAGCTGTGTTTTATTGTTTGTTTGTCCTGAACAATTAAACTTTTCACACTGAGGACAACTGAGAGACTCATATGAAACTATTGCAGAAGGTTCAAATGCTCACTGATGCTCCAGAAGGAAACACAATGCATTAAATGCTTTGGTGTAAAAACTTTTAGAATTTGAAGATCAGGGTAAATTTTACTTATTTTGACTCTAGGAAACAAAGTATCTTCTGTAACTTCTAAAGTACAGTACTAAATGTAAAAATATGATATTTAGGCAAAATAAGAAAAAAGTTCTTCATCTTCATTCTGTTCAAAGGTTTACACCCCTGGCTCTTTATGCATCGCTTTTCCTTCTGCAGCATCAGTGAGCGTTTGAACCTTCTGTAATAGTTGCATATGAGTCCCTCCGTTGTCCTCAATGTGAAAAGATGGATCTCAAATCATAGTCATTGTTGGAAGGGGTTCAAATGCACAAAAAAGCTGAAAAAGCTAAGAATTTGTGGGACCTAAAGGAATTTTTCTGAAGAACAGTGGGCAGTTTAACTGTTCAGGACAAACAAGGGACTCAAAAAAAAACAAAAAAACAGCTGTGGTTCATTCAGGTAACAACAGAGTATTAAAAATCAATCACATGTAAACTTTTGCATGGAGTCATTTTTATAAATTCAATGATTATTTTCTGTTGTGGACTATATGTAAATGTCTTTAATGTGAAATATATTTTTCAGGTCAGTACTAAATTAAAAAAAAAATGCATTTTGTGTAATCCGTTTTATTTTGGTAAAATACTTACCATTTTGCAGATTCTACAAGGGGTATAAAAACTTTTGACTTCAACTGTACCAACCTAATAATTTTCCCTGATAATATTTTAGCAATCATGTAATGCCTGTTTTCTATCAGCTGTTTAGAATCAGAATTAGCAACTGGCAAACTGGTTTACAAAAAGGTCTGAAATGCTTTGCGATTCTGTTTAAGTAGTGTCAACAGTACACTGAATCATTAACATGCACTGAATAATTTGCAATGGTTTCTCACACCTTAACAGGGAACTTTATAAGACAAAAAAGCGCTGGGTGTAATAGTCTGTATGAAATACACAAAATGTCTTCTATCGGTACGCATTAGCGACAAAGCTGTTCTTTATTGCACCGTTCAGTTTGTGAATGAACAACATACTCTGTATTGCAGTTAAAGACTATTTATATCCATCTAAATCAGTATCATAAAAGAGTATCAAAATATAATAGAAATGCTCCCCGTTTGCTCCAGGAAGTGTTCCCAGTTCGCGCTGTATGTTTTTGATTCGGATGCACTACAAAGAACAAGTACAAAGTACAAAGAACTGCCTTATAGGAGGTAGTCATTTGGAAATTGGACTTCACTGGTCAAGCTGTATGTTGTGCTTTTGATTCACTAAAAAAGGTTCATAGTTAGTACAGGGAACAGTTTCTGAGAAATAGTTGTTCGGAACCAAAAGTCATGAACATAATTTTTAAAAAGAAAAAAATCAAACTGGTTCTTGGATACGCTCCAAACCCAAACAATAGCTGTTTCTTGCTTGCAGCCCTAATGATGTTTAGGTGTGGTGATTGAGGAAGCTATTTGAAGTTGACATTTTAAAAAGAAACATATTTGTACATATTTTTCTGCACCTAAATGAGCAAAATGGTATTGCATATTCCTTCAGCCATTATAAGATTACATAGGGCAGTCGCTGGACTTAATGACTCCCGTGCGATGGTGCTAATTTTCAGGCCTTCTTTATCTTACACCTTCTGCTAATTGGCAGTCAGCTTAATGTGACTCTTCTCTGCAACTGCTTTTGCAACCGCCAGCAGTTACTTCAAAGTTAAACTCCCTTTTCATGTGAGTTCAGTTATTGTCCAAAAAGAACAGTGGGAAACATTCCTCGGGACATGGCATAATATTTGACTTGCAGGCCACGCTAGTTTTGATGAGGTTAATAATGTAGGTCTCGCTGGCCATGCACAGATGAAAGGATGACCACACGTCCGTGTAACATATTTTGTCCCGAGCCTCAGGGTACGTCTCTTTAACGTGGCATTCTCAAAAGTCTGCCTAACATTTCCACATGAGGAGATATTCAGCTTTAATCAACTGCCTCTCCTGCCTATTTCACTATGCTATTCTTTGAATTAGATACAGTGTTTCCTCTTTGAAGTTAAATTTGTATTTCATTTTTGTATCCTCAATGATCATTTCCATTTTTTTTCTTCCCAAATGTAAAAATTCAACCCCCTCATGTTCTGTATGGAAGTTCTGATTGAATTTGATGATTCGTATCTGAGGTAGCAACCATGTTGGGTGTCTCTTGACAAAATTCAGAAAACATCCTGACATTTTTACTTCTTACTGACTCTGTCTAGACCATAATCAACCTGTTTCTATTTTATCTTTAACAGTTGTATCCTGGGGCCACGTTGTACCTGGTTGACCTCACTCTGCGCTGGCTGGATCAAAGGAACAAATTTAGTGTTATCAACCAAAAAGGCTTTACTTTTCCATTAGTTTCCATATTATTCCATTATATTTAATTAGCATCATCCCTTCATTGTCTTCAAGAGAGGGGTTCCCAATTTTTTTTTTATTTGATCATCTCAATTTAATAATATATAATACTGATTCAGTTATTTTAAATAACTGTGTAGCCCAGTTTGTTTAAATGTTACATCTGATTTAATTATTTAGCTTTTCATCAAAAGACCGAACCTCAGATCTGCTCTAAGACACAAGGCCACAAATGAAATCATCCCACCGTGTCCTTCCGTGCATTAGCCTTCAACCTTCCTACTTTGTATGCTTTGATGTTTCAATCATATTCAGCCAACGCGGCCACTTGGATGATCAACAGAAAGACTGGAAAGCATATGTCTGACAACTTTCAATTTCCCTTAAAAATGCGTGACTATTTATAAAAGTTCTGGCCACTCTCTCCTTGGTGCAGTAGACAGAGCTTCCATTTCCCTGATGGATTGGCTGTCATATTCCGACAGTGCAGTGCTTCTTTTAGTTTATAGACGTCTCTGTGCTCCTGACGCCACAGTGTGCGCTGTCGTTTTTCTCCCTTATCGTCCCGCTGCTTTGCTCGGCTCCTAGACATAAACACAAACAAGCAACTAGGGAGGAATATCATTACATATTTTATTGCACTGAAACTTTCTCTTTAATTCTAGTTACTAACTAAGCAGCACAATTGGAATTACTATTCCCTGATTATATCTCATTTAATTCAGCTTTAAGTAGTGCAGAGGAAACTTAAAGAGATTGTTCATTCAAAAAGGAAAATTCTGCGTTTATTTACTTAAAAGGGATAGTTTACCCCAAAATGAAAATTACCCCATGAATTACTCAGCCTCAGGCCATGCTAGGTGTATATGACTTTCTTCTTTCAGATGAATACA
>JAHKKF010536216.1:9175-45240 GCA_019740295.1 Labeo calbasu
ACAACTGATTGCCAATTAAGTTTAGAATACAATGAATTTAGGCCCAGATTATGCAGAGCTGTAATAGCTGCTAATGGTGGATATTTTGATGAATCAAATATATATATATATATATATATAAAATGAAACTTCACAAAAAAATAACATTTGCTGAAAATTTATATACCTTCAGGCCATTTAAGATGAAGATGAGTTTCTTTCTTCATGAATACAGATTTGGAGAAAGTTAGCACTGCGTTATTTGCTCACCAAATGATCCTCTGCAGTGAATGGGTGCCGTCAGAATGAGAGTCCAAACAGCTGATAAAAACATCACAATAATTCACAAGTAATCCACACGACTCCAGTCCATTAAATGAATGTCTCGTGAAGTGAAAATGCGTTTTAAATAAACAAATGCATCTAGATTTTTTTAAACTTCAAAGCGTTGCTTCTGGCTAAAATACAGGTCCTCCTTCCATAATACCGCTTTCTCATTCTACTCCTTTTAACTGGCAATTATGAACTAATAAAAAACGCATCTTACAACCTTTTCGTTTACAATGTGCAATAATGTTGTAATCAAGGACTTGATCTTCTTAATAAACCAGTAGTTTTAAAACATATGTCTGTGTCATTAAGGAATGGCACCGAACATGATCTTATCCGTTATCTGTTTAGTACCTGTCCACCTGGCCAAGGTGTCCTTGTGCTAGTGACGCTCTTTTCTATAGAATGATAAATAACTGTTTTTGGCTGGGCTAGTAGTCACGCATCTCTGTTTCACCCCACCTTGAACAGTTGCTTTTGCACTTTTGCCAACAGCTCATAATTTTTACTGATGGAAATCAAATATTTGAGTGCATGTAAGACTCCTTCAGGTCTCATAGGAGCATGCAGAATATTGTAGGCAGTAAAGCAATTTGTGCACCGCTAACCCTGCCGCCCTATTGCAAGTCTATTAACATGTCTGTGATGTGGTTAAAAGGCAATCTAGTTGTTTTCCCCCACAGTAAAAGGGAGGTCATGAAGCTTGAACTCTTTTTGAAATGTGCGGCACAGCTGACTTTTACTGACATAGAGTGAGGACTATATTTCAGGGAATACTGCCGTATCAAACTAGAAGTACTTTTCAAGGACTTGCTTGTCATCAAGAATGGCCTTACATATATGCTGAAATGTTACTTCCGTAAATGCTGATTTTTAATGGGCCGGGTATGGTGAATACACTTCTTCAGAGCTGATGGTTAAGTTATTCAGATCTTATCAAATAATCATAAACAGTGCTACCACGTTTGATAAAAAAAAAATGCTGGCTGGCCCATATACGTAGATTAAACTGCTGTTTACAAAGAAATGCTTGACAGTGGCACTTTAAAATCCCCCATGCAGGCTTCACAGAAAACATGTTTTGGAGAAGTGCTTCATTCAGATTCATTCAGAGCTAAAACTGTCCACAAAGTGTGAGGGGCTAAAATAACCCATTTACAAAAAATTCAATATGAAATATGGGCTCATGCAGATCGTTATTGATTACCAAGATCACAGTCATTATAGTAATCTTTTCTAATAAGACCTGGTTGACTGGTGCCACAAACTGTTATTGTAATGATGAACATATATGAATACCATAAAAGATTTAATATAAGAAAAAACAATACCGCATTACCACAACCACTCTGCTTCCCAGCTAACACAAAATAAATTCTAAAAACATTTTGCTAATGTTCTCATTAAGTTAATACATTTAAATGAAAGCGGTATGTCTGAAAGTTCTCTAAATGTTCAAAAAAAAAATAATAATAATAATAAAATGAATGTTCAGGGGGGGGATTTTGTATGAAAGTGCATTCAAATCAATTAATCATGATTAATCACATCCAAAATAAAAGTTTGTGTTTACATAATATATGCATGCATGCTGTGTGTATATATATATATATTCATACAGTTGAAGTCAAAACTTTACGTAGACCTTGCAGAATCTGCAAAATGTTAATTATTTTACCAAAATAATAATAGGGATCAAAGAAAATGCATGTTATTTTTATTTAGTACTGACCTGAATAAGATATTTTACATAAAAGACATTTACATATTGTCCACAAGATAAAATAACTTAACTAAAAATTACCCTGTTAAAAAATTTTACATACATTTGATTCTTGTTACCTGAATGATTCACAACTGTTTGTTTTTTTTTTAGTGACAGTTGTTCATGAGTCCCTGGTTTGTCCTGAACAGTTAAACTGGCTGCTGTTCTTCAGAAAAAGCATTTTTGTGTATTTGAACCCTTTCCAACAAAGACTGTACGATTTTGACATCCATCTTTTCACACTAAGGACAACTGAGGGACTCACTGATGCTCAAGAAGGAAACATTATGCATTAAGAGCCAAGGGTGTAAACTTTTGAACAGAATGAAGATGTGTACATTTTTCTTGTTTTACCTAAATAGCATTTTTTTTCATTTAGTACTGCCCTTAAGAAGCTACAGAAGATATTTACATGTTTTCCAGAAGACAAAATAAGTTAAATTTACCCTGATCTTCAAATTCAAAAGGTTTTCACCACCAGCTCTTAATGCATCGTGTTTCCTTCTGAAGCATCAGTGAGCGTTTGAACCTTCTGTAATAGTTGCATTTGAGTCCCTCAGTTGTCCTCAGTGTGAAAAGATGGATCTCAAAACCATACAGTCATTGTTGGAAAGAGTTCAAATTCACAAAAATGCTGAAAAACCAAAGAATTTGTGGGACCCAAAGGATTTTTTTTAACTGTTCAGGACAAACATGTAAACTTGTGCATGTAAACTTTTGAATGGAGTCAATTTTACAATTTGAACTATTATTTATTCTTGCGGACTATATGTAAACGTTTTTATGTGAAGTATCTTATTGAGGTCAGTACTAAATAAAAAAATAACATGCAATTTGTATGATCCTTCTTATTTTGGTAAAATAATTTACATATTGCAGATTCTGCAAGTACGTATATATGATTTATATTATATATAAAATATATATATATATATTTCTTAAATCTACCAATATAATTACACTTAAATATAAATACTCAATATATAAATATACTCAGTACACACACACATATTATGTAAACACAAACTTTTATTTCGGCTGTGATTAACTGATTTGACAGCACTATTTGATTCAGTTTGATCATTTTGCTAACATTATGAGAATGTTAGTTTTGAATGTTCTTTGACTGTTCAATTCCATGAACATTCTGAGAACAGAATTCTAAGACAAGATACCTGAACAAACGTTCTATTAACGTTACTGAAAGAACATTTAGAACATTAGTCAAAGTTCTGAGAACGTTTCCTGTTAACTGGGTAACAGGCTTTCTATGAAAGCATATACCAACAAAAAAAAACTTGCAATGCTGATATGTAAATTTGTAAAATCTGAATCAGCTCTTAAGTTTGATAAATGTCAAACAAGATTACTGATGTGGGCAATTAAAAACATTACATAACACTTAACAGATCATCAGAACCACAAGACTCCTTTTTGTCAAGCCTTGAGATGCTTGTAAATAATTTACGATAATTTGCGACTGGGAGATCAGCAAAGCAAGTGGATAAACACAGAGTATCTTTTATCTTAATATACTCCTAGGCTGAATCTCCAATCTGATCCCTCCTACAAAAAGTCTTGATGTCGAAATAAATAAGTAAAAGTCTGTACAGTGATAATCATGTGCCTACATTTTACACTGCAGGTATTCTGTTAAACCCCTTTTAATAGAGCAAATCCACAATAATCTTATTTACCACACTAGTACAATTATCTCTAAAGAACTCTGTAAGCCCACAGGGGTCTGGGTTCGAGATTAATGCTGATATCTAATTTGTTCATAAGATATGTATCTACGAAAACATCTCATCACTAAAATAGTACTGATAAGTACAAACGTAGCCTGAACGTGCACATGCACAAGCTTATATTAATATTTAATGGAACTTAAACTGGACTATGCCAGACTATTGGATAAGCAGATATGCTCTACACATACCTTGTCTACTGTTATAGACTTTGTTTTGTAGTAACCACTGATTGCAGCTTCAGTCTTCCTTGAGGTCACGAGAGGTCAAGTGATGTAAGGCTGCAAGACTGTAGGCTATAAAGACAAAGAAATGCACCACTCACAGATAAATAAATATTAAAAAATTGTATTGCGCAGTATAGTGGCTATACTAATGATAGTCCTACCTTTAAGAAATCCTAGAATTTATTTTATAAATGCACAAGTACGGTGTGTTCAGGTTAATTGGAACATTGTATCTAAATTCACCCTACATGTTAATTAAAATTGCTCACTACTCAGATGTACAGTATATTAACACTGAGAGCACCTTGAAATATAACCTTGTTTAAAAAAAAAAAGAAAGAAAGAAAAAGAAAGAAAAAAAATTAATTGATGCATTCATATTAATTCTTTGCGAGGCACAAATGAAATAATCTTCAGAAACATTTAGACAAATGTGGATGTTTAGCTTTAATTTTATGGTTAAAGGCATTTTTGCCTAAACTCATCACATTAATTCTTCACATTGAGTTGCCCTATTCCACTTTTGATTTGCTATCATTTAGAAATGATCATTGCTAATTTACATGGGTAAATATGGACATAAACGCTCAGATATTTGCTAAGCAATTATACCAACCGCTTCGGGTTTAATCCACAGCAGGCCACTAATATCTACTCATTGGGGGAAGGAAGTGAGGAATTGCATGAAAATTAAAGTGTTCTTGTAAATGATGAGCATGGTAGACCCAGTGTTTAGTCACATTGCCTCTTTTTATTTTTAACAGTGCTGTTGACTTAATGAAAATCTGCAGTTTTACGGAATCTCATTACACAGCTATTTAGAAATACGTTGGAAAACTGTATATTTGACCATCTCACCAAACCAAAGCAAACAAAATCAGTAAAAGGAGCAATTCACATGATGCATTCTTTTACCATATTTTTCAAAACTGAATGGCGTTTACACTAAGTTAGCACACGGTCTTAAAAAAGTGGCATTCATGACTTGAGAGACTAAGATGTTGCACCCAAAGACCTCTTTTGTGCAAATTTACATTATATATGTCAACATTAAAAGCTTTTATTTTCTTCCTTTGTGACCTTTGAAAAAAGTTTGATTTTAGTCAGACTAAAGCAATAATTTGTCCTTTTAACGTCATGTAAATGCAGTTTTTTATGCTTACAGAGGCTCCATTTAACGTTATTTGATTTGAAGACATACAATGCAAACAATAAAACTGTAAAATATTATTACAATTTAAAATGTGTTTTCTATTTTAAAAGAGAAGTCCACTTCCCAAACAAAGATTTACAGATAATGTACTCACCCCCTTGTCATCCAAGATGTTCATGTCTTTCTTTCTTCAGTTGTAAAGAAATTATGTTTTTTGAGGAAAACATTTCAGCATTTTTCTTCATATAATGGACTGGTATTGTGCCCCAAAACAAAGATTTACAGATAATGTACTCACCCCCTTGTCATCCAAGATGTTCATGTCTTTCTTTCTTCAGTCGAAAAGAAATTATGTTTTTTGAGGAAAACATTTGAGCATTTTTCTTCATATAATGGACTGGTATGGTGCCCCGATTTTTTAATTCCAACATGCAGTTTAAATGCGGCTTCAAACAATCCCAAATGCGGTTGTAAACGAGAAAAAAGGGTCTTATCTAGCGAAACGATCGCTTATTTGGATGACAAGGGGGTGAGTACATTATATGTGAATCTTTGTTGTGGAAGTGGACTTCTCCTTTAAGTAAGGAATAATTGACGACGGGCCGTGGTATTATTTTCGAAGAAATCAAAGTACTGAAGTTAATTATTCCACTTATACTATACGGTTACCACACTTCAAGACATCGATCAGATGATATATTTCAAGGCATTCATCCGTTTTTTGTCCTTAAAACGCTATTGTGACTAGGATTAATTTCTTACGCATCTCATCCATCCCCTCAGCTGCTAATACCAAAACATAATTTTAGACCTAGTAACGGCTCTTGAGCCGTTGATAGCAGACTAATGCAGTTAATAATTAAGTTTAGACAGACAGACAAGCAGACAGACGGAGAGGGAGAGAGAGAGAGAGAGAGATTACGCTCGTGAATTACCTCTGTGAGTCTGTGCTTCTCTCAACAGGGATCGGCAGCAGTATCTCTACTAGTGAAACTTTAAGTTAATTTTCTTAAAGAACAGCGCCGTTGTTAACTCGCTTGTGAGAAATGTCATGTAGTTTTTAAATTGTTATAACCCTCAGAGCAGCGCTAACAACATTAGTGCGTATGCTTATGTGTGTGCATCTGTAAGGGAGAGAGAGTGGGAGAAATAGAGTATGTGTTGCCAAATCCGCGGTTTTCCCGTGGAATTGGGCAGCTTAAACGCTGATTTTGATGTCGGCGGTTTGAATCAAAGACTAGAATACCCAAAACTTGTCACTCGTATAGTTTTGAATGGGGAAAGATGTGACGCTCATTATGGCTGCGAAGTCCCGCCTTCTTAATGAAAGAGCCAATCGTTGATTAGTAAAGTCATGAAAAATAAGCTTTTTTAACGCTATTGGAGCATGAGGAACAATATTTATGAGGCAGTTCATGCCAGATTTCTTTGTTGATTTCAAACAATAAAATTTGATGGTAAGCTTGGTGAACATTTTTGGAGAATTTAATGTTTCCCCATTCAAAGAGATAGGAGCTGCACTTGCCTGCCCAAGAGGCGTTTCAAAGATGGCCGCGGAGTGAAATGACTTGCCTTAAAGGGACTTTGGTTGAATCGACCCCAGTAACATCATATTAAACCCCTGAAATGCGAATTTACCAGGGGAACCCCAACAAAAAAACGTGTATTTTACCCTCCAGAACACAATTTTTAACAGGAACCCCGCTTGAAACGCGATTGGGCTAGTTTTCCGAGTAGCAACTGGGTAGGATTTGTTGTGAAACCCTGAGTATGCTTTCCGTATGCTGATGTGTGCTTTGCGTACATAATAAAACGTAATAAAAAAAAACGTAATAATCTGTCGGTTTTATACTATTGTTTACTGTATTTATTTATTTGTCCAGTGTCGTTGTGGGTTTTGGTTAATGTGCTGTTTTAGGCTGTAAGAACCTTTGAAATAACTGAAATCATGTGGCGAAGTGATATAGACATGTAATGCAAACTGTAATTTATTTATTTCTGGACTCTGATTAATAAAAAAGTTCATTTAGTTTTCATTTAGCATTTAGTTCTAGCATTTAAGTCTTTTAGTGTGACTTTTGATCAATTTAATGCATCCTTTCTGAATATAAGTATCAGTTTCTTTCATTTTGTTCAAAAAAAAAAAAATAATAATAATTCTACTGACCCCAAATTTTTTGAACAGTAATCTGACTATAATTGACTTTAAAGGATTAGTTCACTTCCACAACAAAATGTACAGATAATTTACTCACCCCCTTGTCATTCAAGATCTTCATGTCTTTCTTTCTTCTTACATTTAAGGATTTTTCTCCATATAGTGGACTTGTATGGTGCCTGCGAGTTTGAACCCATTTTCCTCTCCAACTTCAAAATCATCTCACGTCGCTGCAAAAGTACCGACTTATTGTTTACAAAAAAGGTAAAAGCGATGTAGGACGATTTTGAAGTTGGAGGAGAAAATGAGATGGGAGTTTTTCAACATACCCTAACTGTCTTGAACAGGACTGACAGACAAGACTCGCATTTTTGGTTAAAAATTGGTTGTTGTTGTTTTTTCTTTTAGAAAATAACCGTTCGTTTCGCTAGGTAAGAGCCTTCTTGCTCATGATCGTTTAGAGCTGCATTTTGAAAGTTCAAACTTGCGGGCACCATAGAAGTCCACTATATGGAGAAAATTTCTGAAATGTTTTCCTCAAAAAACAATTTCTTTACGAGTGAAGAAAGAAAGACATGAACATCTTGGACGACAAGGGCGTGAGTACATCATCTGTACATTTTGGTTCTAGAAGTGACTGATAGAAGTGATTATTTGCAATCAGTTTGGTTGATTAATCAGCATACCATGTAAGTTCAATGTATTTTTTAACCGACTGTTTTTTCTGCATAGCTCACTGTCTACAATGCTTCAAGGCCACAATAGAAGAGAATGAGTGGAGCGTGCTCAGATCACGCCTAGTGCCAGCATGACTGTTCAGCAGCCCCTGCAGCCTGTGGCGCATTAGAATGCAAAGCATCCCAGTGAGAGGATGGTTGTGTGAGGGAGAGAATTAGAGAGAAAGAAAAAGAGAGGAAGAAAGAGGAGCAAAAGAGCTTTAGTGTTACAAAAACAAGCCCATCGGTGCATGGCTGTGAAAAACATCCATACGTCTGTTCCGCCTTGAGAACTCCCATGAGTCACTCTGGCGTTCCCCCCCAAAAGAGGCTCCTGTGAGCTCTCGCTCGTTCCTGCTTGCTTAAAATCTCCTCCTTTCTCCCATGTGACAGGTCCAAATTGCTTCGCTGGAACGACGATCATCCCAGCTGGCATTGAAGTGAAGGTGGACGACTGCACCATCTGTCGGTGCCACAGCGGGGACTGGTGGAAGCCTGCGCAGTGCTTGCGCCGGGAGTGTCTCAACGGTCAGCCGTCATCATAGAAACCCTCCGGAGCTCAAAGGAGGGATACGATGCGATGTGCGACGTGGCTGTCGGTGCAGGGGACGGCCCACCTTATGACAGCGAGGGACTGATTGGCAGGAGCACAATTCCTCTGGCAAACTGAGATGGCTGGACATACTGAGATACATGGAACATACTGTACACTCCAACATACACACACATAAAAGTCCTTGGCAGAATCATAACAAGTGTCTATCACTGAGGACACATTTTTCTCCTGTGATGAGTTCATACTAGGGTGAACCTCATGAAAACATTTCACTCCAAAATCAAGAGAATAAAATTAGAAATGATACTTTGCATAAATTTATTTACATTTTCTGCACTTTAACCTTTTTTCCTAAAAATGAACTCACATTATTCATTAACTGCAGTATTTTTACAGTATTAAAAATGAATCTAGGAATATTAAATTATCAAATTATTAAAATATACAAATTATATAAATTACTAAAACAAAGATTTTTATTTAAAAAGAATTTATGATCATACAAGTACAACAAATACTACCACAACATATATTTTAGAACACTGACGGAAAAAAATATTTGATTTTGTTTTACTGCTAAGTAAAGACGGTAAAATTAGAAATTATACTTTGCATACACAAAAAAGGCTGTTTTCAGGATCAGTATAATTTTCTGTTTTTTGACTTTTTTTTTTCATACAAATGAACCTAAATTCATATTTTACATTTCCCTCAAAATTGTTATTTTATGGGTTTTTGTTGTTGTTTTTGATCACAGGGATTCTCATCATATTTTCACTGATAAAAATATATAAAAAAATCTAATTACTAAAATATTAAGATAATATAAATTAAAATAATTACATATTTGTAAAAATATATATTTAAATTAACAAATACTATCAGAACATATAAGTACTTTAGCTGTTTTTTGGGTTTACATTAATGATAGATACATTGACCATACTTTAATGATAATAAAATATTTTGCATTTCCGTAATGATAATTTAAGGGTAAATAAGTGTCTAAATAGCTTCATTTTCACTAGGCAAAATATAATTTCTTCAATTTCTTCTTTTGTTCATTTGATTTTGACATCTGGACAAGTTCTTGACAGGTTTCATGAGATTCACCCACTCGTTTTATTAGTTGCTTATGCTGCTCAAGCACATTGTTTGTATATTTCACATGACCATGAGTGCTCAATGAGAACATTTAAACCTAAAATGCCACCTCAATCCTTTGAAGATAAGGTCGATCATTTTAGTCTGCGCTTACAGTGAGATATTTTACTGTAGCACACATTACAACATTACATACACAAAACCTCACCTCCACTAGTCCTGTACAAGCCTCTGTGTTCCCACATTTGTGGAGTATGAGTTATATTTAGTGGTAGTGTTACTAAGGGGTATGAACTTGTTCATTAGAAAACATGATTAATGACAAGCTCGAATTTAATTGTTTAATTAGTGGAACAAGAGGGAATAAGGTAGATCTACACCACGTAATTGGAAAATGGCCCAAGAGAAACACAGCTGGGAAGCAAAGATGATTCAGTGATTGTACTGGGAAATGATTTACTGCATCACTCATATAAGAAAACTCATTTGAGATGGATCCAGCATTATAGGTAGCAAACACTTTCCATGAATAGGATACACTACTATAACTATAAGCTACTTTTATTCAGCAAGAATGCTTTAGATTGATCAAAAAGTGACATTATTTATATTGTTTCAAAATTTCAAATGAACGCTGTTCTTTTAAATTTTCTACTCAAACAATTGGGGCTGGGCGACATACCAGTAGACACGATTAACCGATAGAGATTTTCAACTGTCGTTACGTGGTCACAAAAACGTATCGTTTCCTTTTGTAACTTTAATAAGAAGAAATATATATTTAATTTACACAATGAAAAATATGCAGTTTTTTCATACATTTGATGTATGTAGCATTTCTTATTTATTTGTTCTACTGTAATTTGTTTTGTCTTATTGCTTATAATTATTTTCTTATTTAATCACTGACTGTTTTTTTTTTTTTTTTAATTTAGACTAGAATTAGTTTTTTGTGATATCGACACTAGTGACAAGAATTATGACATTTCTATGCTACCAAAAATCTTGATATCATAAAGCCCTTATTTAAAGCAAAAATAACTATATTGTGATATATATCATTACCGTGAAATAAAATTATTCCTATCGTGATAAAACATTTTGGTCATATCGCCCACCCCTACAAAGAATCCAGAAAAACCGTACGACGATTTCCACAAAAATATGAATACAAAAATATGTTTTTAATATTGATAATAAATCTTTCTTAAGCACCAAATCAGCATGTTAGAATGATTTCTGAAGGATCATGTGACACTGAAGACTGGCGTACTGGCTGCTAAAAATTCAGTTTTGCCATCACAGAAATAAATTAAATTGTAAAATAAAATTGTAATAATATTCTCTAAAAAAATAATATTGCAGTTTTTGATTAATTAAATTGCCTTAGTCAGCAATAGATACTTCTTTAAAATAAATAAAAAATAAATAAATAAATTACCAAGTGCAAAACAGTAGTGTAAATAATAACTAACAACAAAATCAATTTAAAAGGGGGGAGGATTTACTTTGTATATGTTTTTAAATAAAAACTAGTCATTTTTGGAGTGAAATGTCGAAAGACTGAAACAATTTTCTTGTAAAATGTACTTCAATAGTCGTTATATTTACAAATTCGGAAAATCATTTTTACAGTGCATTTAGACAGGTCCCAAATGGCAAAATTTTTTACCTTTCATAGAAAATAAATATAATATATGACCCTGGACCTCAAAACCAGTCTTAAGCAGGACATGTATATTTGTAGTAATAGCCAAAAATACATTGTATTGGTCAAAATTATTGATTTTTCTTATATGCCAAAAATTATTAGGATATTAAGTAAAGATCATGTTCCATGAAGATATTTCCTACTGTAAATATATCAAAACTTAATTTGTGATTAGTAATATAAAAAGAACTTCAACTTTAAAGGTGATTTTCGCAATATTTAGATTTTTCGCACCCTCAGATTCCAGATTTTCAAATATTTACTTATCCTGACATCAGTGGAATGCTTATTTATTCAGCTTTCAGATTATGTATAAACCTCAATTAAAAAAAACTGACTCTTATGACTGGTTTGTGGTCCAGGGTCACATATATATGATATATATTATAGTATTGTACAATATAGGCCATATATTGTACCCTATTCATGGAAAGTTTCACCGAACCTGCGCATCCCATAAATCACTACCGTACTTCAGAGTTTTGTTTGTAATACCCTTGTTTTTCTCTCCCAAGCCCAAACAAACACGCTTTCCTAAAGTCTAGCAGCTTGAACTTATCTAAGCAATTAGCTAGCCCACAGCAGCCTACTTTAATTTTCCTTAATCAGGCAATATGCAGTGATAAATTATCCGCCTCTGCCCTCTGTTGTACTGCCCGGCAGACACGCAGCCCAGCATGCAGAGGGCTAAAACAAAGGCAGGAATCTGCATACAGTCTGGCGCTTCAAAGCGGCGCTCAAAACCACTTCTTTTGATCTTCGGCGCATCCGTAACCTCAGCTCACGGCAATTTCGCTCGCAGCTTAGAAGGAAGATGTTGATCAACTGCACTTTGAGAAGCACTTAAACCAATCAGAAACCTCTAAACAGACTCTGAGCCGCTTTTAGCCCACATTTGCTGAAGATTTTCCTGTATCTGTGCAGCACAACATTGACCATCATTCAGGTTTAACTAATGCAGAGCTTATAGATCCTCTTTAAGTCAGGCACCCACTTGCCTGATTTCCTTTTTTTCTTTTCTCAATGATGAATACCAGTCATTAATTCAATGGGAACTTCACCAAGCACCTGCGATTTATCATAGGTATTTTTTCCCATCCAACAGCATTCATTCCCTTTAACCTTTTGGACTCTGTTTCTAAGCGCTGATGGATGAGCTACTTAATAACAGATCTGCAGATTTGGTAATGAGACGACAATGAATGCAACAGCATGACCCGCAAAGAAGGTGCTAGAATATATATATATATATATATATATATATATATAATCTCTCTCTCTCTCTCTATATATATATACAGTATGCATTTGCTCACTGCCTTTATTTCATCTTCAGGGTCTCTCTATAGCTCACACTAAGGCTTGTCCAGTAAGTCAACAAATCATTAAGTCTCGATTGAAATAATGAACCGTAAAAGTCCATAAATTACATATAGCAGAAGACAAACGATTATTAAACACCCCCTAGAGTGTTATTCACACTGGACATTTATTACAGCTCTGATCATATAAAAAACAGATGTTGTGTAGTATCATCTAACACAGGGACAGAACGTTACTAAAGGAAGAGAGCGTGCGGATGAGTACACAAGCTGTCACGAGCGAGACTGTGAAGCACTAAGCACCAAACATGACCCACAGCTACAAGCAAAGCTCAGGCTTATGCGAGCGGGCGATCTTTTTGTTTCCATGGCTTCTGTTTCTCTTTTTGTCCTAAGCCTGCCCATCCCAATGGGTGCAGGGTGCTGGCTTTCTAAAATCACAGACTAGAGGAGGATTTCGGAGCTAATCTGTCCTCTGCTATAGTTCTAGACTGATACATCTACTGTAGCAACAAAACATGAGCTTCAAAGCCCTGCGAGAAAATCGTTCATTTAATTAGCATACAATCTCAGATTAATGATTTATGGCTGTAAAAATGAAACAAAACAACAAAATCATATTAGTGGCTAAATCTCACAAAAATATGTCCAGATCACATTGCAAAAAACTGCACAATGGAAATTATTATATTTTGTGATCAGTTAGTGTTTAATTCTTTATGAAAATTCAAGCACATTTTACACAAAAATCTCCATAATCCATTGGAACAATAGTTTTTTTTTTGGTGTTTGGTTTTTTCGTGTGTGCAATATATTTTCTGGAAAATAAGTTACATTTTATTATATATTCAGAAATAATGTAAAACGCTGGTAAAATAAACAAAAGGTTTAGATAAACACTATAAATATATTTTAGTTCCCTCTTACTCCACAACAAATCTTTTAAATGTACAAATTTAATAGTACTTTCCATTCAATTATTCTCAATGTTGAATATTAGAACTATTAGATATTCAAATAGAACTGCTTTTAAAATGTAATTTATTCCTGTGATCAAAGCTGCATTTTAATGATGTTACTCTAGTCTTCCATGTCACAGGATTCTCAGAAATCATTCTAATATGCTGATTTGCTGTTCAAGAAACATTTATTATTATTTAAACAGTTGAGTACATTTTTTCAGGATTCTTTAAAGAATAGAAAGATCCAAAGATCAGCATTTATCTGAAATAAAAGCATTTGTAACATTATACACTATACCAGGGGTGGCGAATGTCAGTCCTGGAGAGCCGCAGCCCTGCAGAGTTTTGCTTTAACCCTAATCAAACACACCTGAACAAGTTAATCAAGGTCTGAAGGGTTACTAGGAAGCTACAGGCAGGTGAGATTTTATTAGGGTTGGAGCTGAACTCGGCAGGGCTGCGGTTCTCCAGGACCGGAGTTCGCCACCCCTGCACTATACCATTCAAAAGCTTGGAGTCAGTATTTTCTTTTTTAGGGGGGAAATTAATATAGAAATTAATACAGAAATTAATACTTTTATTGTTAATTAATTAATTAATATTGTTAATTATTAATACTATACTCAGCTGTTTTTAACATAATAACAATTATAATAATAATAGTAAATGTTTTTTTGAGCAGCAAATCAGAATATTAAAATGATTTCAGAATGATCACGTGACTAGAGTAATGATGCAAAAAATTCAGCGTTGAAATCACAGGAATAAATTACATTTAAAAAAATATACTCAAATAGAAAAGTTACTTTTGAATAGTAAAATATTTAGAAATGTTACTGTTTTTACTTTGGATCAAACAAATCCAAACACACACACACATATATAAATGTGATCTAATACAGGTATGACAGTAAATATACATAATTTACACATAATAGTTCATAATAGTATTTTGGAAAATAGTTTGCTTAATTGGCAAAATAACATTGCGTAAGATGACAAAATTGCCATGAAATAATAACACAATATCTAAATGGTGCTAAAAACAGATTTAATCATTTTTCTCTTAATTTTGGGGTGAAATATGATCTGGACATGCTCTTTTCACACTTTTTGTGAGATTTGCCCTAAACTAATCAAAGTCTCAGCCTTTATTAAAACAAAATGTGTCCTGGAATTGTTGTGTGGGATAAAAAGTGTGTTTTTTATATATTAACCCTAAATGTTCATTAAACTTGACAGCTGTTTATTGTTTTGGCAGCATATCGCACATTATTGGACATCACGAGAGATAGTGAAACTGTCATTTATTGATTATTTATTGACTGAAAGTCAGCTGTGGCACTTAAAACTCCCATCTGTCCTCATGTATGATTTTTTTCCCCCCACTGTTCTCTTTTGACAATCACATGGAGTTCACAATGGCCTGGCCTGATGACGTGGAATACATCACATTTGTACTTTTTCACAGTGTCCTGATTCATAACAAGCTACAGTACGTCCACTGAAGGAAGGACCGGCTTCATCTGTGAAGAAATTGTGTTCTGCATCATGCTTCTAAAAAGACCTGATTCTTTGTGCACATGGCCTTCAATGTCTGTCAATGTCGCCGCCATTCACTGTCAGTTTTGTAAAAGTGAACCATTGCTCTTTTTTTTGAGACACTGACTAACTGTAGCTGGAAGCTGTGAAAGATTGTTCTTTTTTCTAAACAAAACTGTTATATGAACTTGTGCCTGAAAACAAACTGCATCTATAATGGAAGAGGAAAAAAATACTGTTAAACAATCAGCTTTTCTTACTGACGGGCACTGAGGGTCCTTACACTTAAAGGGACGGTTCACGCAAAAACAACGATTCTGGCATCATTTACTCACCCTCGTGTTGTTGCAAAGCCGAACGGCTTGTTTCTATAGAACAAAAATGAAGAAATGTTCAAGAATTGTACTCAAATTGTGAATTTTCATGCAATTACAGTGAATGAGAAACTGAAGCTGTCAAGCTTCAAAAGGAACCCAAAATATGAAAAAACTGAGCCATGATTCATGCGCTACATTCAAAGTCTTTTGAAGCAATAGAATAACCAGCGAAAAACAGACCAAAATATATACAGAGGTTTTATGAGAAAAGATGATGTGTGATTGGTAAACAACCGTTTCTTTTATGTTGGGCCTTTTAAGTGAATCATTTCACATTACAAAACCTTTCTGAATGATTCAACATCTTGATTCAGTTCCAGCATGTAAGATCTCACTGGAAGAGAGGATAATAAGTGAATGAAAACAGAAGAAACAGTCATACTGGTTTGAAACAACATTAGAGTGAGTAAATGATGACAGAATGTCCATTTTTCTGTGAACTATTCATTTAAAACAAATTTTACTCACTGATATGTATCATTTAACAGTGCTATTATTTAAGATGAGAATTATTATTATCATTATAATATGTGTGTTTCATTTTTATGGGACAATACAAAGCCCAGGTGCCCTTCCTAATGTATAAACATGTAAATATCTCAAAGCGTTTAATGTGTATTCTGAATTCAGAGTTAGAAAGAGGATTAAAAACGTGTATTATTTATGAAGACAAAACTATTTTGTTAAATAGACCGAAAAAAAAAAGTGTTATTCAGTAAAAAAAGCAAGCCGGTGTGTGTGTTATTTATTTTTTTTAACATTCCTATCTTTTGTAAGCATATCCAACCAGCTCATCTCCAGCCAGATGCACGGGGCATCTGATACTGCAGACATGAGCAGTTCCTAAATGCTGACAAGGCGGTATTTTATAACCAGCCATTCATTTACAGTTTGGAAACATCACATTCGCTCTGTCACAGGGAGAGCCGGGCACATGTTCACTTTATTCTGCTACTGCTAAGAAAACAGTCGCCACACCGAGGTCAGAGAGCAGGAAAGAGAGGAACTCGGACCATTACTATAACTCCACCGCAGGTTTACTCATCCATCATTGTCTAGAAGAGCATTAAAGTGCTGATACAACAGCTGGAAGTGGCACAAAGAAATCCTAGAGCCCCTAAAAGCCATTGAAGAAGTGGAACTTTCATCATAAGTAGCAGAAACAGTAGCCAGAAGTGAATTGCTTCCAATCCTACAGACCTACCTACCACAGGGAAAGCACAATTCAGTTACAGTTATTAGCACCGGATGTCTGTGATTGCTTTAAATAAATAAATGTGCCCACAAGATCATACATAATTAAGGAAAGAAATTAATTAAGGTGAGGATCATACCTGATGCTATTATGCAGAGGATGGGGCACTCTTTATTGATTTCATTTTCTTGTTTACATCAGACATCAGCAGGAAGCATTTAAACCACCAACTGGCAAGAAGCCCAAATAATGCAAAAGGGGAAAAACAGATGAAATGCACTAGGTAGTAAATAAGAAACTGACATTTTTTTTTAAGTGCTGTTATTAATATACTTAAAGGGATAGTTCACCCAAAAATGAAAATTCTATCATTAATTACTCACCCTTATGTCGTTCCAAACATTTAAGACCTTTGTTCATCTTCAGAACACAAATTAATTTGAAAAGCTTTCTGACCTTAAACCATAAACAGCAACGCCATCGACACGGTCAAGGCCCAGAAAAGTAGTAAGGACACTCATAAAATAGTCCATGTGACATCAGTGGTTCAACCGCAGTGGTTCACACGATGCATGCGTGTGATGCTGCTGACTCAAGAGTTGGCGTTCTCTTAGTTCACCGTCTATATCAGCGGTGGCGAACATCTGTCCTGGAGAGCCGCAGCCCTGCATAGTTTTGCTTTAACCCTAATCAAACGCACCTGAACAAGCTAATCGAGGTCTGAAGGGTTACTAGAAAGCAACAGCCAGGTGAGTATTAATTAGGGTTGGAGCTGAACTCTGCAGGGCTGCGGCTCTCCAGGACCGGAGTTCGCCACCTCTGGTCTATATACTCAGGTTCAAATAAGTAAGGCTGGGCAAAATTTTTCAGACATGAAATCTTCAGACATGTTTACAAAAAAAAAAAAATCACAATTTTTTTTCATATCAGTCGATATCGATAATTATCACGATAAATGTCACATTTTTATTTCTTTCAGGTTTAATTGCAGATTTTTGCTCCAATGTTAAAGCTGTAAAAACCAGACAGTTAATTGTGGATTTAAACTATTATTAAAGGTCAGAACATGACAAACACTTCACGTTTTTTAATTCTTTACACTTTTTCATTTTTCCTTAAAGAAATAAATTAAAAATAAGAAAAAAAATAGTTTCTTAGTTCTACATGTTCTAAGGAGTAATACTGTTTTAAATCAAGAAACAGGTTTGTTTTGCCTCATAATATTAATAATAATATAACACTCTTTTGTCTCAGAAATGCACATTTGATAGTAGCTTGAGTTGGGATGCAGATTTATGTTTATTATCAAAATCAGTAATATTGGTAAAAAATTGTAGCAACCTCATTTTTTATTGTAAAATGTAATTATTCTGACTGTTTGAGTTTTTTTCTATGTCTTACATAGTAGCATACATTTAGATAATCACAGTTAAAACCACAAATGTAACACCTCAATACCATGGTAAAAATGTAATATGGTTTCTATGTATTTGTATGAAAAACAGTAGTCTAAATACATTTAGTATAAATGCATAAACGCTATACTGTAGCTTAATCACAAAAAAATACTGTAATTATAAAAACTGTAATTATATTCCATTACTCCTCCTTCAGTACATTTAATACATGTCTATTAATAATATAATAAAATTTGACATAAATACCCACATTTCTGACACAATACCATGGAGCAGTTAGAGCTAATACTACAGTAAATCTATGACAGATGATGGCAATTTGTAGCCTTCTGACCATGTCGTTGCACATAGTGTCTCTCCTGTTGGTCAGCGCTGTATTATTTGGCTATAAACTCAGTTATTTATGTTCGTTGCTGAATTCAAGCGCTTTACACTGGATCTCACAGCACTGTTTAGTGGTTTCATGACCGAGACTCATCAGCGAGTAAACATCTGCTCTAGTAAGTTTGCACCGCGCCGCCGTTTTAACTTTGAGCTGATACAGATAAGATAAATGGTCCGAATGGCGCGCTTCAAATGACTAGCTCTTTCGTTCCGCCTACGTTCTACGGCATGCATTATGGTACTCTAGCGAACGTGTGGCAGAGACTGACACGGAAGAGAAGAAACTGAATAATCGTTACTGAATAATTGATATTTTTGTTTTCTTTGCACACAAAAAGTATTCTTGTAGCTTCATAAAATGAAGGTTAAACCACTGATATCACATGGACTATTTTATTGATGTCCTTACTACTTTTCTGGGTCTTGAACATGTCAGTTGCGTTGCTGTCTATGCAGGTTCAGAAAGCTCTCAGATTTCATCAAAAATATCTTAATTTGTGCTCCGAAGATGAACAAAGGTCTTACTGGTTTGGAATGACATGAGTTTTCATTTTTGGGTTAACTATCCCTTTAAATGAATGGGAAAACTAGTCTTATCCGAATAGGGCTTGAGACATTGCCCTTTTAAACTGGAATCTAGTTTACAATTTATAAAATTTGTTTGGCAGCAGAACTTCCCATACATACAAAGAAGATCATTCTTCAGTACTTCTGAGATTTACAGTGTCGTTTTTTCATCAGCCTCTGTTGGATAGTGGGTACAGTTATAATTATGAATGTATATCTCCAGCCTTTCTTTTTAATATAAATTCTGTCTAAAAGATGATCTCGGATGAATAAAAAAGACAGGATTTATATTAAGGACATCTTCAAATATACTGTTAACCGAAAGCAACATAAGAACCAGAACTGTGAAAACAACACATAATGAGTATCTTTGCCCTCAGGATTGCATCTCACTGCACACAATGTTCTGTAAAAGTGCATTTGAAAGCTCTTAACTCTTAGTAGAGAGATGATAAAGTTTGCAAAGTCAGGTGTTAAGAGTTGGGTGCATGTTTCCCACTACCCACAGGACCCTCCAATACCCTCCAATTAATCACCCCACGAAACCCTGTCCACACCACTAATTGCCTCCCTCCACGTCCCTGCAGGACGAAGGCGAAGCAATTTAATGCGGCTCACAGCAATCAATAGCAATTAGGAGCATCCCTGACTAATCCCATTGAAAGCCCCGTCTTGGGAGATGGCCAGAGAAGACCAGAAATCTTTCATTTTTTAACCCTTGCAGAAACAACAAGCAAAGAAAACAATAACTTGCTTGTTTGAAAGCGTCAGCGTTTGAGAATTAATTGCTCTTATTCTCTCCATTCATCTCTTTGGGTATTTTTTCCAAAATAAAATCTAATCTAAATGCCACCTCATCATCTATAGAAGCAAAGAAAGCCAGAATCCCATTATCCCGTCCTGGACTTTATGAATACCATTTGGTTTTTCAAAACAAAAGCGGTCTAAGCAATTAGCATTGCATTTAAATGTCTGATGAAGATGTAAGTTTTGTCTGGGGGAATATAAAACAAATTCCCACTAGATCTCTGAATTCTTTGCACGCAAGTTGCACGTCTGCTCAAAATAGGTCATGTATCCTAACAATGCCAAGTGTTTTTATAATTTCTAGCTTTGAGATGGCATAATTTGGCCTGGACAAAAAGAACAAGCACAATAGACTCTAAAAAGCGTGCAATACTTTCTTGCCACGTGACTTGAATTTTCATAGAATAGTTAGACCCTTTATTTTGCCTCACATTTTAAGCTTGATAAAAACAGAGCAATTATGATGTCTCTATCTTCCGATAAGGGTAAAAACTAATTTCTCTTATGCAGAAAATGGTTTTATTTGATGCCATGAAGCTGAAACATAATAATACACCAAGTACAGGGTCTAGTGCTCCGGCACTGGCAGGAGTTCAAATGCAGCTATGCAATCCAGAAGCCACGTGGATGGAGCCGACCAAACCTTACCTACCCGGACCTTCTGAGGTTTGTAAGAGCTCTGAGGATCGTATAAGATATACTGGGTGCAGAGAACCTGGTCTGAACCTGGCTTGGCATGGTAGGCCGCTGCGTTTAGGGTTTGCGTGACGTCACTGTCGGGTTTGGGCTGGCGATTCAGAAGCTGTCCACCTCCTTCTTTCACTAATTGAATGATCTCGTCTTTCGGGGGCTTGCAGAAGGAGCCCAGCATGTAGAAGAAGCAGCCATCAAAGAGGGGAGGCAGCTAAAGATGTAAAAACAGAGCGATTTAGTACACAAAGCATCAATAAAGTACCTTAATATATCATTTATGGCATCCTATAATGAGCTGCACTGAGATTATTGGCATTTTGTTGAGTCTTTGACATGCTGATTGTGAAGGTGACAGGAAATTATTGGGAAAAGAGGGAGAGCACTGACTGAGTCACAATACAGGCCAGATTTGAACCCACAATTCCTACACGAGCACCAGAACTCAATGCATCTAAAGTTTGCTTACAGTTAAGTCAAAGTTGAGACATAAATATTTGCATTTTTAAAAGTGATACATGAATATTGGTCACCCTTTTTGACTAATACATTTCCATGACTTCTGCAGTCCCTCATGATTATTTAATCAGATTTTAAAACATTTATAGAGGAATTCCTAGCTGATGAAATGTTGACCTACTGGCCATAAAAATGTACAATGACTTCAATATTTTACCTATTTCTATGACATTTTCAAGGAATTCCATTAAAATTATTATTCTCGGTTTTCAACGACTGCAGAAACCCTTTAAATAGAGCCCCTCACAAATAAAAGAGTAACTAACAACCTGCTACTAGGAGCTAGGTGTAAAGAAAGTGGTAAGATATGGTTCAGTGAAAATCTTAGCCACTTCTGTGCCATCTACGAAAGCAGCTGCAGGACATTTGGGGTTAAAGTAACAGGCTTTTGCTCTGGTCTGGATGGTTCTGCGACAATGCCAGCTCAGGGGAGTCGTAAGATGCCCAAAGCAAAGATCTGCATATATGGGTCACTGGCACACACTTGTTGAGAGGTCAAAATGCTAGACTCGGGCCATTAAAGCCTCCGAATAACCAGGACACAGATGCAATATAACACAAACAAATGCAGAATTCAACTATGGAATGTGTCCTTTGCATTCTAATGCTGTTTCAGAGGTAACCAGTATTTACACTACAGCATTTAAAAGGTTTATGTTCTCTTTGATAAATATCAGCACAATATGGAATGCATCAGTCTTTCGGCAATATTTCTGTATCAGCAATCTCTCTGCAGTCAATAATTACATTCACCACTCTGGACCACAAAACCAGTCATAAGTAGCATGGGTATACTTGTAGCAATAGCCAAAAATACATTGTATTGATCAAATTATAATTTTTTTCTTTTATGCCAAAAATCATTAGGATTTTAAGTAAAGATGACGTTCCATGAAGATATTTTGTACATTTAATACCGTAAATATATCAAAACTTAATTTCTGATTAGTAATATGCATTGCTAGGACCTTCATTTGGACAACTTTAAAGGCGATTTTCTTAATATTTAGATTTTTTTGCATCCTCAGATTCCAGATTTTTAAATTGTTGTGTATTGGCCAAATGTTGTCCTATTCTAACAGACCATACATCAATGGAAAGCGTATTTCCTTTTTATCATTTATATTACATAAAAAAAGTCTTGTGGTCCTGGGTCACATATGCGTCAACATAATTATAGTAATAAATGTCATATTTAACTAAATATGCAGCACCATTGAAATGCTTGGGATCAGTAAGATTTTTTAAAAACAAATTAACACTCTTATTTATCAAGGATGTATTAAATTCAAAAAAAGGATTAGGATTGCCACAGAAATATTAAGCAGCATAAGTGTTTTCAACAATGATAATAATAAAATGTTTATAAGCACCAAATCCGCATATTAGATTTGATTTCTTAAGGATCATGTGACACTGAAGACTAAAGTAATGGATGCGGAAAACTCAGCTTTGTCATTACAGGAATAAATTATATGTATTCTTTTAAATTGTATAATATTTCACACATACTGTTATCATTTATTGTATTTGTGATCAAATAAATGGTATAATTGTAAAAATGAATGATGACGCCAATGAATCACCACTGAGTTTTTGAATCAATTCAATGAATCAGACAGTTTAAACTGATTCACAGAACTGAACGACACAACCAAACGGATATCATTATCTTGATGTTCACAGTGTTGCTTAATTTTATATTATAAAAACATCACCTCATCCTACCAACTGTCCAAACCCTGCTGTTTTCATGTTAAAGAACTGCAGAGAGCTGCTATTAGACTGTGTCAGGAGGCTTCTTAGCAATCAGAGCAGAACAGCGAGCTTGGCTTCTTCACTGCAATGCATTCGAGTCGTACACGTGGCCTAGGGAGATCACCAGTGCCCTATATTGTCTCACAATGCACAGTCCTCTCATAAAGTCACAAGTGTGTTCCCTCTCTTTGAATTCTCTGTCCTCGGGGAAGTGTGTGACTTTCGAAACAAGCCACAATCCATAGCACAGTCAGTAATAAAAGCCAAGCCAGCCTGAGGAGAGCAGATCAACATGGCAGATTGACAATGAGAGACCATTAAAGAGCAGGACCAGGAGAGGGTTTCACTCAGCCATTATTCCTCCTCTCTGGAGAGGAAAATGTGTCGATAACTGTTAGACCCTCCACATGTCGGCCTGTCACTCACCAGGCTGCCTCTGTTCACGCGGGCACGCAGGGGGCCGTCACCTGCCTCGAACTCGCTCTCCCCGACCCAGCTGCCTGCCCGAAGGCTACAACTCACCCCTGGAACAAAAGATTGAGAGAAAGAGAACGAAACATAGCAGGCTTACCAGCTATACATCAGCACTTTAAACCTGTAAAGCCTGACATGTTAAAAAAGTTTGCATATGCGTTTTTTGTAGTGCTGTCAATCGATTAAAAAATCCTTTTTTTCTGAAATTAAGTCAAAGAAAAACTTTGGATTAACTTTGTTAATCCCACCTATCAAAGTTTTAAATATACTTTTATATTGCAATAATTTCACATTCAATCTTCAAATTAATGTAGATCGGGCTGTCACTAACAAATATTTTGGTAATCGAGTAATCTGTCGATTATTCTGACAATTAATCAAGTAAAAAATAAATAAATAAAAACTGACCCAAGTGAACAGTAGCCTTTAAAATGACTTTAAATACATATATAGTAATAATGAGGCAATAATAATTAGTTAAAAATAACAACAAAGACAGCATATTTTTAATATTTGTTAAATATTTTTTATGACCGAAGGTGAGTATCAGGTGCTGCCAATGTCTATTTAGAGCTGGACGATATGGCCAAAAGAGTATCACGATAATTTTTTTCATATCAGTCGATATTGATAATCACGATAAATGTCACGTTTTTATTTCTTTCAAGTTTAAAAGCAGATTTTTGCTACAATGTGAAAGTTGTGAAAACCAGACATTAAATGTGGCTTTAAAATATTTTTTATGGTCAGAACATGACAAACACTTCATGTTTTTTTTTAATTCTTCACAGTTTTCCAGTCATTTTTTTTGCTTGTTTTATTGAGTAAGACTGTTTCAAATCAAGAAACATGTTTGTGTTACCTGATAATATTAATAATAATAATAATATATTTTTTGTCTCTTGGAAATTTAAATACTTTTTAATCTTAAACACTCATCTTGTCTTGCTCTCCCTGAACTCTTTGTATTCTGGTTCAAGACAGTTAGGGAATGTCAAAAAACTCCAATCATATTTTCTCCCTCAACTTCAAAAATCATTTCAAAATTATCCTACATCGCTGCAGAAGTACCGACTCAGTCTTTGTAAAGTGAACATGCAAAGAAGATCAAACACCCTTTACCAAAAGGTAAAACAGCGATACAGGACGATTTTGAAGTTGAGGGAGAAAATACAATTGAGTTTTTTGACATACCCTAACTGTCTTGAGCCAGAATACACAGAGTTCAGGGAAAGCAAGACAAGACGAGCTTTTGACTTTAAAAAGTATATAAATAGTATTATGTTTATGAAAATAACCGATCGTTTCGCTAGATAAGACCCTTCTTCCTCGGCTGGGATCGTTTACAACCGCATCTGGGATCGTTTGAAGCCGCATTTAAACTGCATTTTGGAAGTTTAAACCATACAAGTCCATTGTATGGAGAAAAATCCTCAAAAAACAATTTCTTTTTTAGACTGAAGAAAGACAGGAACATCTTGGATGACAAGGGGGTGAGTGCATTACCTGTAAATTTTTGTTCTGGAAGTAGACTTCTCCTTTAAGATGTGGGTCACTGAAATCGCTTTTGAATGCACGTTCGCTTTTTACTTTCAGTTTCGAGATTCGTGATCACACATACTCTGTTTATACTATGGAGCGGCAGTACTTACCACACATTTTACAAGATTAGATATTTGTCAGTGGTGACCAGAATCTGCAAATCATTCACCATCATCCTGTTAGTCATCTCTCCTTACTCTGTTTATATGTGGTAAGTGAAATTTTATGTACTCTAATGTAACAGGCTACCGCTAGGAAGCGGCTAACCATTTCCTTTTAGTGGCTCCGTAGAATGCATATTCTTTTTCTGTGCCTTCCCGAATACAGATTCACTATTTGGGCACATAGCGGCTAATATATTTATTATGGTTTTTATAAAAATAATGTCTAATTTTACGGTGTTCTTGGACTGTTGTAAAGCGTAATGGTTATGAATGAATAAGTGCTGCTTCTTTTTTGTTCCAAAAAAAAAAAAAGAAAGAAAAAAAAAGAGGGAATACAGGTTTAGAACAAAAAATGGCATTAAAGCAATGACAGAATTTGTATTTTTCGTGTGAACTATTCTTTTAAGTGCAAAAGAAATCTGCAGTTTCAAGGCAAATAAGTACAACAGCAGTGATGCAACGCACACTTAAATTCTGCAAGTCTCATGCTGCATTTTACAACTTTCACTAGGGAAAAGTAACAGAGCCGGACAAGATTTTCAGGGCAGGAAGATGCACAGCTAGAGGGGATCGTGGATCTCTCTCAACAAGAGTGAAAACAATCTTTTTGTTCATTTCTGTCAGGTAAAATTCTTCACAAAAGGTCTTCAGCGCAATATATACTACAAGTGATCTTAAGGCTGTCTAAAAAACAGCTGCTGCTTCACACACGTACAAAAAAAAACAAATCCTCCATCACAAGCCTTCTTCGCCCGCTCAACTTGTTTACAACTATTTGATAGCGTTCTGCTCGGTTTGCCCTAGTTGTACGTCTGGCTGAAATGGCCCTTTCTTGACTGAAGAGCTCTGGAGGAGCAGGCAGCTATTGTCTGTTGTTCCAATGAGAATGATGACAGAAAAAGGACAAGGGGAATAAATGGGCACCTTGTAGAGTGTCTAAAAATACATATGAAACAGTTTAAGAGAAGAGTAAAGATGATAGCTCGATTTCTAGCTGCTTTTGCAACTGACAGACTGTCTTATGTGCCTTTACACTTAGTGTTTTGACATTTGTTTTTATTTTAGTACTATTTCCAAATGTACTATTAAATAAAGATAAACTGTATATTATATGTAAATGACAAAAATAAGCTGTATTCTCATGTACATTTGGAACTGACTAAAAAGTGACAGAAAAAAACATTTATAATGCTACAAAATACTTAATTTTCTAACAAATACTGTTCTTTTAAACCACCTATTCACCAAAAAAAAACTCTTTTTAAAGTTTTTACGTTGTTGTTGTTTTGTTTTTAGTTTGTTTGTTTGTTTGTGTGTGTGTTTGTTTGTTTTAGTTTTTTTTGTTTCAAATAAAATGCAGCCTTGGTCTATTTTTATTGATTTCTTTATTTTTTATTTCATGTTTTTATTTAATTAATTAATTTAGTTATTTTTTATTATTATAATTTATATTCTAATAAACAACAACAACAAAACAATAATAATAATAATAATAATACTTATTATTATTACTATATTTTTGGTCAAATAAAATGTTGTCTTGGTAAGTATAATGGACTTTTAGGGGGGGAAACAGCTTTGAAGAAAAATAAAACCGCTTTATTCCTATTCTAAATCCTATTCTTACTATCATGACTATTATTAAATATTCTAGTTATATTTATAATTAAAAACATGAATAAAATGACATTATACAATGCAAATTCAATATAAATGCAATATTAAAATTAAATACTATTATTATTAATAAAAGCACTGAAAGCACAATAATAATAATTATTTTATTTTATTTTGTTAAATAAAATGCAGCTTTGAAAGGGAAAAAACAATTTTATTCTTATTCTAAATCCTATTCTTACTAACATGAATATTATTATATTTATAATTAAAAACATGAATGATGTTATATTGTAAAAGGCAAATTCAATATAAATACAATATTAAAATTAAACTATTATTATTAATAAAAACACTGAATATGCAATAACAATAATGATTGAATAATTGAATAATAATAATAAAAATAATAATAACAACAGCTTTGAGACCCCAAAGGTTTAAACCCTAGTGTGTGTTCATATGTGTGTTACATAAAATAAAAAAAATATTTATTTCATGTTTTTTTTTTTATTTTATGTTTTTTAATTAATAAACTGTAATTAATGGATTTCTTGCAAAAAAAAAAAAAAATCCTGATCTTTTTAACCAGTGACTGTTAATTAAATATTTTTCATACTATTTTTATTACACAATAACACTATAATATAAAATACAATTACAATACCAAGTGCAAACAGGCCTGGAATGAAAATCAGACTGTGGAAAATAAACATTTCTGTCCACCTCCATCTGTAGTCTCCCATCATAATGGAAAAACCCACTTCAGATAAAAATTGTGCATTCTGTTTTGGCAATGTGATGCTGAGCCATTAGCAGGATTAGTATTCCTGCATTCAAAGTGTCAGTGTGTAGCGCTATCTTTATATCCAGCCCAGCTCATGGTAACAGAACACCGATACCACCTATAGGAGCGCGTTCAGAATCCTCCATAGTAATCATGAGCTGTAATTGCACTTCCTCTGCCTCTTTAATTACAGTGTTCATTTCCCGGGACCCCGTGAGGGCGGTGGCAATGAGAATGCTACATCCCGGGGTTAATCCGACTCTCTCTCTGGACGATAGGACCAGGTTGTTAGCCGAGCAGCAAAGAGCCATTAGCATATTAGCTAATTAGATTCACGATTATGAGAGAGGACATCGAAGCTCAGCGTGTGTGTTTGTGTGTGCATGTGTAGTGGGTGGCTGTGGATCGGTTGCGCTGGCAGCTCACACACTCATGGGCACTGAACCGTGATACACTGAGCCATGGAGACCCATACAGAAAAACAGAAAACTGAGGCACAGCATCAACAGCTCATAAAGTGTGGCACAGACAGAGTGCTAAACTGAATCATGTATACCTACACACTCACTCACTCTTTCTTCCATTTTTTGTTACTGCAAGATTTGGCCCCCCAAAAAAATTCATATTGCAAGTAATCTGAAAAAAGACAACTGCAATTTGAAAAGCAATACAATTATACATAGCTATACAATATATTACTGCTGCTAAAGTTAAAAGCATATCATAGAATTATAGAAAATGCTTATTTGTTCTTTTTATTATAATGTTCTACTTATATTTAACATTAATATTAAATTATAAAATGCAAATTCAATACAAATAAAATATTAAAATTAAATACTATTAATAATAATAATAATAAAAAAGCACTGAATACACAATTGTACATTTAAAAAAATATGAACCAAAAAGCATGTCTAATTAATTGAAAGCTTAAAACAAAAATTACATTTTAAGGCCCTATGAAATATGTTTGTGAAAAATACTTTTTCTCAAATACAGTTTTATTTTTTTCTCAAATTCTGTATTTCCCATTAATTTTATAGATTCCATTTGAATGGTTTTATTAATTTTTTTCTGATTAACTGATTTTATAAAAAATCTGCGTTGTGTATTTAGATTTTTGTGGTGAATAAATTCTGGTAAATCATTTTTCTGGCAAATATTCGCTTAAAAATAATGTTTTAATAATTATTTTAGAACTCATTAAGTAATACATGTCTGTCACAGTTTCTTCAAGTTAAGCGGAACTTTTATTTTGACAGGTTGCTGTAAAGACCTTTAAGTTCCATGATAATTTGTACATTATATGACAACAGTTTTTCTTGAAATATATTTTATGTTTTCTCAAATTCTGTATTTTCCATAAATTTATGGATTCCATTTTAATGGTTTCATTAAATTTTCTCTGGTTAACTAAAAAAAAAACATTATTTCATTATTATTATTTTATTTTATTATTATTATTATTATTTTTTCAGAAATACTGCATTGTGTATTTAGATTTGTGTGGTAAATAAATTCTGGTAAAACATTTTTTTGGTAAATATTCCCTTAAAAATAATGTTTTAATATTTATTTTAGAACTATCATTAGACCTACATCAAGTAATATATTTCTGTCACAGTTTCTTTTATTTTGACAGGTTGCTGTAAAGACCTTTATGATAATTTGTACATATGACGATAGTTTTTCTCAAAACAAATGTTAAAATGCTCATGAAGTGACTCTCAGAGCAGTTCTAGAGATAATGTTTATGTTTTCATATACTCATATATTGCGCATCACTTGGCTTCAGTACGTGTGTAGTAATGAACCGCGCATCTGCGCCATTCATTCACACAGAGACATGCCAAACATGCAGGATTCATATTTAGATCAAATTTTTGCAGCTTAATAAATCACAGACACTAGCCAATATAACGTTTTGTATCGGTTAGTGAACTGACATACTTTAGATTTTTTTTTTCGTCCGAAACTTGACAAAACCCGTGTCATTCTGCAACATACTTTAGATTTTTTTTTCGTCCGAAACTTGACAAAACCCGTGTCATTCTGCATTATACAGTAAATTTCACTTTTAAATCCACTTTACTGAAATTGCGAAAATCATAGGGCACTAAGTCAAACTGGAGCACCTGAAAACACACTACGAATTTAAATCAAAATGCATGCAGCATCTCCAGTATCCAGCATTGCTACTGTAAGACTTTTTGAAGAGTAGCCTTTTTTTTTTGAGGACTGATAGATGATGTAGTAAAACTGCCCTCAAAAGGCGTTGTTTGCCGTGGGCTGGATATTAAAGATGGATAACAAATATGTTAACAATAACCAGTATCAAAATAGATAGCTTGAAGAACAAACACCAGAGTTGCAATGATTCCTTCAGGCTGCATTTGTGCACTTCTGATGTTACTCCTGCACTGACAGAAATGAATTCCACAGTGAGGGCAGACTCAAAAAGCCTTAGATTTCTTGAATTGGAGCTAAATGAATGGGCAGCACTTCAGCCAGAGTATACCGATTTTCACTATAGAACTGAAGCTGTGAAAAATCTTACATAAGGAAATACTCAGCACTACATAAAGGACCACATGCCAAGTTCACATATATTTGAAAATAATGACCATTTTCAAATATATGAAAACCCACAGAGTCAAATAATATGACTAATATTTTTTTTATAGGTTTACAGTTATTTTATATTGGTTTGCTCAACAACAACACAGTGTAAATACTGCTCACCTGTTCACATCTTTGCAAATTTGGATGCAAGTAACTATTTTTGGGGGTCTATGTTTCTAAGTTCTATCATTTAGATATAGACATTTGGTCGGCGCCGGTGGCCTTGTGGGCAGTGTGCCAACATATGATGCAGTAGCGCTTTAGGTGTCCCGAGCTTGTATCCTGTCAAGAAAAACCCAAAAAAAGAAAAAAAGAAATAGACATTTGAACCAACCCCCAACTCTGACTCATTACTTACAGCTGAAACGGAGGATCCAGCAGCCGTTGAGGACGCCCCGCAGTGTGGTCAGAGTAGAGGGCATGATGGGAACATCTGGTACAACCACATGGGTGACTGTAGAGACATTTAATCAAAGAGGGAAGCTGTTAATTACATTCAATAAACAAATAAATGACTAGTCACATAATAACAAATTACATTTGTATTAAATTCTATGAGAAACTACCACTGTAATTATTAAAATGCACTTAGTTCTATCTAAAACTTATTTGAATTTAAGATGTGGCATGACACCTTGGAAAGCAGACTGAATTAGCTATTATTGTTATATTTTCAGTTGTATTTTTTAATTTGTTGTTTTAGTAATTTTGTGTGGTTTTATCATTTTTTAAATCATTCTGTTTAGCTTTTTATTTCAGTTTTAGTAATTTGAGTATGTCAACTCAAACTTGAGTTGAAAAACAAAGACAATACATAGAGGCTCCTAAAACAGATATAGTATGCTAAACTTCACCAATCCCTAGAGATCATTTTAAATCTAGAAAACGAAAAAATCCAAAAGCTCTTGACTTTGTTGTGTGACAAACACGCAGCCTACATTCTTCGAGAAAATTGCATTTTGCCCTTGTTCGGCTATGTGCAGCGTATGAGAAACTGCTTCAATTACTTTAATTCTACTCTGTTTCAACTTTGATTGCTTAGAAGATGAGATGCTGCACATTGTTTGTCTGTTGGTGTGATTTCTGGAGGAGTCGAAAGACTCGGCGAGAGCTACATTTGTCACTGAAAGTGCTGGTTTCATAATGTATGATTTCATAATATCCCTCTTATGCTCCAGCTGGATGTGTTGTAGTGCTCTTCTATATGATGGAAGAAAAGCAGAGAAAGAAGAGACACTTCATTTCACAGCTCTCAAAATGTTTCATTGTTTTCTTGAGCTGTTTTGAGACGTCTATGTGCTGTTGAAATAATCCAATCCCCAGCAGACATACAAAAAAACTTTTCTATAGTGATTATACGCCACATATTTCAGAATCGTTTGAATTATAGGATTGTGGGAATGATAACTGGCACATCAAAAAATCTATTTGAATTATTTTTTTTTTTAAATCACATGAACTTTCCTACAACTTTGCTAATATAAATACTCACATACTTGTGCGCATGTAAATAAGCTTATCCTGCTGCCAGACTCATTTGATTGGTCCATTGTTTAAAAACTAATATCAGACTGTACTGCATGTCAAAAGCTAGAATAACAATACTATTTTCAAATTATCACATATTAAAAAGCATGGCAGGTTGGCCGTTTTATAATTGCTTTTTAATGTGATTCTTCCAATGAGAATTTAGACTCAAAACTATCGATTTTCTAATATTAATTATAAAACGGATAGTTCCAGTCCTTGATTCTGATTGGTTGAGCCACGTTCTAGGCTGTTGTAAATTACTCCATAAAATATACACCTTTGTTTACATCTTTGTGTTGCTCGGCAACCACTTTGTTGCAACCCCAACCGTTTCTGAGGAACTACATTGTTTGGCGGAAGAGTAATGTTTTTATTAATATCATTACACTTTATTTGCTCTCTTTTATTTTGTGAAACGTTACTATGTATATGGAATAACCGTTTTATAAAAGCAATAAGCCCTGTGAAACCGTGGTTTACAGAGAATTTATAACAGCTAAGGAGTTTGTGCCCAACCACAGCTTCTTGGGGCTTGTTGCTTTATTTTACTATCTTAATTAGTATTTGTTTGCAACTTACGTTAAAAAATATGAAGCTGTTTTTGCACTGACTTCGTTATCTCTCTCTCTCTCTCTCTGTCTCTCTCTCTCTCTCTCTCTCTCTCTCTCTATATATATATATATATATATATATATATATATATGTGACCCTGGATCACAAAACCAGTCATAAGTCATAATATAAATTGAGATTTATACATAATCTGAAAGCTGATAATAAGCCTTCCACTGATGTATGGTTTGTTAGGATAGGACAATATTTGGTCGAGATACAACTATTTTAAAACCTGGAATCTGAGGGTGCAAACAAATCAAAATATTGAGAAAACTGCCTTTAAAATTGTCCAAATAAAGTTCTTAACAATGTATATTACTAATCAAAAATTAAGTTTTCATATATTTACAGGAGGAATTTTACAAAATACCTTCATGGAGCATGATCTTTACTTAATTTTCTAATGATTTTTGCCATAAAAAAAAAATATATATATATATATATAATTTTGACCCATACAATGTATTTTTGGCTATTGCTACAAATATACTCCAGCGACTTAAGACTGGTTTTGTGGTCCAGGGTCACATATACACATATAAGTGACATTAAAGACATTCATAAAGCTACAAAATATTTCTATTTTAAATGAATGCTGTTCTTTTAAACTTCATAAAAAAAAATAATAAATAAATTAAAAAAAAAAAAATCACACCTTAAAATTTAACAACCTTGAGAAAACAATGGTTTCCACAAAAATATTAACTACATAACTTTTTTTCAACATTGATAAAAAAAACATTTTCAAATCAGCCTAATCATGTGATACAGAAGACTGGAATAATGATGCTGAAAATTCATCTTTGCCCTCGCAGGAATAAATCACATCTTAAAATAAAATAAAACAGTGAGCTATGAAAACCCATTTATGCCACTGAATAATAAATAAAAAGGTTATTGCGATTTTTTCTCTCACAATTCTGACTTTTTTTCAGAATTGCATGATGAACTTGCAACTGCAAGAAATAATATCAGAACTGTGAGATATAAAGAAATAAAGTCCAATTCTGAAAGGAAAAAAACTGATATGCTCTCAGAATTGCGAGTTTATAGGCCTATCTCACAATTCTGACTTAATAACTCACAATTGCGTATCAAGTCAAAAAAAACTTGCAATTTTGAGAAATAAACAATTGTTTACACCTTACAGTTTTAACTTTATTTCTCAGAACTGCAAATTTATATATTCCCCCCCCTTTTGTTTCTTTTATTTCTTTAAATCTCAGAATTGTGAAAGTCAGAATTGTACAATAAAATTCGCAATTAATTTTTTTTAATTCAGTCCCGGAAACAGGCTTTTATAGGAAACAGTTATTTAAATTGTAATAATATTTCACAATAACTGCAGCCACTGTGAGCATAAGAGACATTTTTAAAAAAGAATCTTACTGATCCCTTTTGAACAGCAGTGTATGTGAAATAAAACTACTCATACTACGATACACCGCCCACTCGCTTCTTTACACAAGAGCTCAAAGGAGTTGTACCTGCACTAGAAAAGGACTTCACTTGTTTCCCTCCAAAGAGCTGAGCTGCTTTGGCGAGCTGCTTCTGCTGAGTCTGCGTCAGCTGACTGCCAATCACAACTGCTGGTCCCGTATCTCGCACACAGCCTGCAGCCTGCAAGAATACAAATAAACTGTACTGCACACTTCATTTGCATTTATGTTCTTGACAGATGCTGTCTCAAAGCGACAAGATGATGTACAAAACACCAGCAATTTTTATCTGTTTGTTTTGAGTGTGCTTGTTTGTGAGGCGGGTTCGGGTCGTGTACCTTACTGAGGCTGGCGGGGGGGCTCACGGGGGTCACTATGGGATGCGGTGCCTCCGGGGCCATTCTTAGGACCTCTTGCATTTCTGGAGTCAGTGCATAATCCACCGGCCGCAGGCCAAACATATTCCTGAGAAACACATACGTGTAGTTTATGCAAAGTCTCTTCACTGAAAACAAAAACATTTTCAAGGACATATTTGACAAACTGTGTATCCTCTAGATGTGTTCTGTTAAGCCTGCTAATGCCCCATGCTCAAAGAAATGCTCCAACCAACTGGGAATAAATAAACCTTACACAACAGTGCACTTTGTGGATTTGTCTTGTGGCCTTTATTTTTGCATGGCTATGAAGTTTAAAAGAATGTAAGATGTCCCTTTTGTCATTTAATGGTTCAAAGGAATGCTCACATGTCTTGTCTCTGAACAATCATAGAGGATGGGAGGCAGAGGGAAACAAAGGATATAAATCTGAAATCAATGGGATTTTGCAAGCTACAGCAGCGACACAGAATTTTTCTCCTCCTTTCTGTACAGTATACTATATCTGTGTCCTACTGTTTGCAACTATAAAGATCTCTCAATGTACAGTGCTTTGCGAAAATATTTATACCCCTTCATTTTTTTTTTTCATATTTAGTATGTTAAAATGCTTTAGATCACTTTTTTCCACATAAATCTACACTCCATACACCATAATGACAAAGCACAAAACGGGTTTGTAACAACTTTTCAGATTTATTAGAAATGAAAAACTGAAATGATTCCATTGCATAAGTATTCATACCCTTATCTGGGACACTCATATTACATTTATAAAGCATTCACATTGCTTGTAGATGTTACTACACTTTAAGTGGAGTTATAACCCGTGGCAAATTCATTTGAATGAATATGATTTGGAAAGGCACACAGCTCTCAATAAAAGGTCTAACAGCTGAAAATGCATATCAGAGCAAAATCCAAGCCCCCAGGTCAAAAGAACTGCCTGTAGACCTCAGAGATAGGATTGTGTCAAGGCACAGATCTGGGGAAGAGTACAGAAAAAAAACTCTGCTCAGTTCTAAGCATCATGTATGGAGGAAGCCAGGCACTGCTCATGACCTGCAGAGCACCAACATTAAAGTGTGGTGGCCATGCTGTGGGGCTTTTTTTCAGCAGCAGGGACTGAGTGACTTGTCAGAGGAGAAGGAAAGCTCAATGCACCAAAAAATTGAGATAGCCTTAATGAAAACCTAGTCCAGAGCATTCTGAACCTCAGACTGGGCAGAAGGTTCGCCTTCCAACAGGGCAATGACTCTAAGCACATAGCAAGAGTGGCTTATAGACAACTCTGTGAATGTCCTTGAGTGGCCCAGCCACAGCCTGGGCTTGAACACAATCAAACATTTCTGGAAAAACCTGAAAATGTCTGTCAGCTGCCATCCAAGCTGACAGAGCTTGAGAAGTGAAGAGGTGAGGCGAAGAATGGCAGATAATTGGCAAATGCAGAAGGTGCTTCAACTAAGTACTGAGTTAAGGGTATGAATAGTTATGCAATGTACTTATTTCAGTGTTTTATTTTTGTTGTCACAAATTTGTTTTGTTCTTTGTCATTATGGTGTATGGAGTGTGAATTGACGTGGGGGGGGGGCTAATTTAAAGCACTTTAACAGTAGGTTTTCAACAACAAAACGTGAAAAAAATTAAAGGGGTATGAATACTTTTGCAAGGCAACTGATCAAAAGTGACATTAAAGACATTTAAAATGTTAAAAAAAAACTACTTCAAATAAATTCTGTTCTTTTGAATGTTCTATTCATCAAAAAAAATTGCTGTTTCCACAAAAATTAAGCAGCACAACTATTTTCAACACTGGTAATAATAATAAATATTACTTGTGCACCAAATCAGCATATTAGAATAATTTATGAAGGCAACATTTCATGCAAAATAATGTTTTGGTACTT
>JAHKKF010536219.1:0-13283 GCA_019740295.1 Labeo calbasu
CTATATTGCAACTAAATATAAACCTTAGTTTAAAAAAAACATTGTTTTAAAATGTAATTTAATTTTAATTTATTTTTACATTTTGTATTATTTATTTTTTTTAATTTATCCTTGAATTTTTTTATTTAACTTTCTTTTTAATTATTATTTTTGATTTTATTAATTTATTTGTATTTAATTATTCTTAAAAATGTAACTACAAATATACTAAACTACTGCTACTGCAACTAGTATTATTAATAATATAGGCAGTGATATTTTATGAAATATTCATAAGTTTGTAAACTTACTGAATATCTGTAAATGTGGAAGTGATTGTGTTTTTATTAATAAAAATATTAAATATTATATTAATATTAATATTAATGTTATGTATTTATTTGTATATGCTTCTATAAAATTATTTATTTTAAAATATATAACTGAATATTGCGACTGCAGGGACTACTACTACTTGTAGTAGTATGAAAAAAAGTTTTTCATTTGTGTTCATTCATTTTATATGTACATTTTTATTTTTTTTTATTTAACTTTTATTTACTGAATATCTGTAAATTAATGTGGAAGTGATTGTGTTTTTATTAATAAAAATGATGTATATTTGAATTTATTTTTAGATTGTATGTTTTTCATTTATTTTCATTAATTTTATATGTTTAGACTTTTTTATTTATCTTAATTTTGTTAATTTATGTTTTATGATTTTATTTTTATTCATTTATTTGTAGTATGTCATTATTTTTAAAAATGTAACTACGAATATACTAGATTACTGCTACTGCAGCTAGTATTATTAATAATATTAGCTGTGGTAATTTTACGTATGTTCTTTATTTAAAATGTATTAATTTATCTATAATAATTTATTTATTTGGAGTATTTAATTATTTTAAAAAAATAACTAGGAATGTACAAAACTACTGCTTCTGCAACTAGTATTATTAATAATATTAGCTTTATGAAATATTTGTAAGTTTGTACGTTTTGATTTTGTCATGTCCTCAACAGATGTGAACGTGATGTGTAATTATGAGAGCGTTAGTAACATCTGTTGTAGAAGTATATGGTTTTAAATTAGAGCAAGCCATTGTGCTGTATTCTGGGCCTCCTGTTTGACCCCCACTGACCCTGAATTTGATGTAATGCCTGCAATTTGAATCCACGCTGTCCCGTGAGAGTGGTCTTTACATCTTTAAACCTCTTGCGTGTCCCTAGTTAGACCTCTTAACAGAGTCAATATTTCATTTTTCATCTATGTTCCCCACACAGTGTCTGTTTTATTTGGCCGTGTTGTTTGGTATGAGTGTACTGAGGGGCTCTCACACGCATTAATAGAACTATTTGCTTTGGTGGAAATTGAAGGCCTGATAGGGTCCTAAAACGGGCCCGTCGTTTTGCTGCGTGTTTGCCGTTTCTGTTTAGCGGTGAAAGCTTTTGATTTAGCCCCGTTCCCCAGGGTGCCATTCAGTTGAATAAGCAACAGCGGTTGTGCGGCGCACAAGGGCACCCTCTTCTCTTTCTCTCCACCTTTTCTCTTAACCTGAGATGCTGGATCATTTCCCTTCCTTGGTGCTTTTCCTGGTACAGTGTCATCTCCTTTCTCTTGCTCTCTGCGGCCATCACCCTTTTCCTCCTCAGCAAGTTTCATAAGCTCAGTAAAGCATGGCCTTCAATTCCCTTGTTCTAGTGTTTTCACTTAAGATCTGGAGTGATGAGCAAGAGTGTTTCTGGCTCAATCCTTGAGCAAAGGCCTGTGTTGACAGGCATTATTATTTATTTGTCATGGTGGATGTAATAAGCTGTAGGTACAGCATGGAGAGCCCTTGATTTATTGCTCTGTCGACCACCACTAGCGGGACGTCTGCTGTAGCGTGCAGGATGAATACGCCGCTGTCAGCGCTGTCCATCCTTCTCTCGCGCTCCACTCCCTCCTAACACCTAACCCATTTCATGCCAGAATACATAAACAATCTTTCATTATTTTGACGCCTTTTTTCATATTTGCTCCTCGCCGAACATGAAAATAAAGGGGTTTTCCTTTTGGTGTTATTTTATTGCGTTTTGCACATTTATCTGAATGTGCATCTCGATGCGGCTGACATGTCAGGTGGGTTTGGATTGATTTTTGGCACAGTTCTTTCTCGGGCCTGTTATCGACCGTGGTTATTTTCACCGTATCGTACAAATAAAGGAGATCGGGGCTAGTTGTCACATTTTACTCCAGTCATTCTTTTTTTTTTGAGGGGGTGTAGGTTAATTTATCTGGGGCTGTCACAATGTGAACCTGCGTTTTAAATAACATTTATTTAATGACGCTAATTTAAACAGAGAAATAAATAAATAAATAAAATGATTACGACGCACAAAACCTTAAATAAAACATTTAGAGTGTAAAGGGATACATAAAATGTGTATAATATAAAATATACTATTTATATATATATGTATATAATATAATATAATATAATATAATATCATAATATAAAAAAAAAAATGTGTGTAATATTAAATCTAAAAAAAAATGTGTAACTACACTTAAACAAAAAGAAAAATGTAGACTTAATGTAGAAATACGTCAAAATTGTCAAAATAAAAAAAGTAAAAAAAAAAACAAAACAACAACAAATTTTTTTTAAAGAAATACATAAAAAAAATTATCATACAAAATTGTAAATTAATTGTATAAATTACATTTTCTGCATATATTTTTCTAATATAATATAATATAATATAATATAATATATTTGTAATGCCATTTTTAAGATAAAAATATGTATAATAAACAATATTAAAAAATGGGATAACTACACCTATATGACAAAAAACAATCAATAAATCAATAAAAATAAAAAAAGGAAAAATCCATACAAAATGTAAAGGAATACATAATTGTCATACAAAATGTATTAATAAATTCTAGAAAATTACTTTTTTTTTGCATAATATAATGTAATATAATATAATATAATATAATATAATATAATATAATATAATAATGTCTTTTTAGGATAATGTGTATAAAACAAACTATAACAAATTGGATACCTATATGGCAAACTGAGGTTAAAAAAAACAAGGAAAAATCCATACAAAATCTAAAGGGATACATTAAACATAGCATAAAAATGAGTAAATTGTGTAAAATTTATTTTTTATTTTTATTATATTTTTATTTAGATTTACAGTAGATCAGTCATCAAAGCTTGGTAAATATTGATTATATTTTATATCATTTTGTCTTATTTTGATGTGACAAAGTGGTTATTTTAAAGTGTGCGAGTTGTTTTTTTTTTTCTTATTAGTCTTCTCAAACGCGGAGTGCACACAAAACACAAGAGGCGGGATTTATCGCATAAACCAATCACAGCCGATCATAACCAGTCATATCATATCACTCTCACGTGACTTTCTCCCATTCATTCTCCATTACGCCCCAACGAACTCACTACACACTTTAGGGTGTCTGTTAAAACTCAGTGGGCTCAGGGGAGGTGAGAGAGACGCAGACTCAAACTGTAACTTTACTTCCTGGTGTCACTGTTCGAAAAATGTTTCTTTAGAAAAACAAATGATTTATGCACTTTTTAATGTTAGATTTTATAATACTGGCATTGTTTTATTTTTCTCATCCAGTATTTTGAGGAGACACTGCCTCCCTTGTCTCATTCACATATTATAGCATTTAGTACTCTGAGGTATTTCAAAGACTGTCACTTCATTACCGTGGTAAATGAAAGAACCTACAGTAGTATTAATATAGCACTAATAAAAAACAGTAAATGTTTGTAAATGACATTTCATTTATTTCACTAAGGCCTGACCGTCTGCGTAAGAACCACAATCTTGGCAATGGCGTTTAAATAAATTTCACTTTTGATGTTTACATTAAACCATAATCTCCCTAAAGCATTCTTAGACAACCAAAGTACTTCAGTTGATTTAAAACCCTGTAAAAACAATGATGGATAAACCGATTCATTCTCCTCTTCAGTCCAGCGCCGTTTGCATCCAACACTTCTAATTAGACAGCAACCAAATGTTATGAATAGGATGGACATTATGGAATGAGCTAGTTATAAATGGGGCCTGTCAAAGCCGCATTCAGCGACCAAATGAGTATTCTCAGTTCACTGCCCACATCTGAGCACGCCCCAACCCTGCCGGATAACTAATGATTGCTATTAACCATACAGTTAGTGATGATAGCCAAGAAAGGAAAAAAAAAAACAAAAACAAACAAAAAACATAGTAACTAAAGTCTAAAGGAAAAACGGCAAAATTAACCCATGAGGCAGGCAAGGCCTCCTGCGGGGACTAACAAATGACAGTTTGGCTCCAGCAGCGCGGACTGAGAAGATCTTGTTTTCTACATAATTAACACTTATTTGTGCCTTTAAAAACCGGATTGTAATGTATAATTATCAGCATTCGGCAGCATTAATTCAGCTATTACACGCTTGGTGTTAGGTCTGTGAAGCCGGGTGTAATGTTATTCACAGATTACACTGAGAAAACCCTTCAGACATTCAGCTGAGCCGGGCTTAAGTGACAAGCCGCCCTGGCTGAGCCTTTTATTAGAACACAAAACAAATTTCTCATATTAATTAACTCTTGTCTCCCGCTCTCACCCGCCCCACGCCACGTCTCCGTTCTGAAACGCGAGCTAAGTATCTTCCTCTGTCCTGTTTGTAGATTAAAAAGAAACACTAATAAACCAAAGCCCTATTTACCAAGTCAGTTCCACTTTAGTAAATCCCGCCACCCCTGCAAAGCTGCCAAAAACAGGAAAGTATGAAGACGGGAGGAGACGTGTCGCTCTCCACCGGCTCTATTAGGCCATGTTTCCAGGACATTCAGATTTCATCCAGGTCTTCAGGTCGGACAGGCGTCCTGTTGCTTTTTTTTTTTAACAGTACGCGATTGGATTACACTGAGCCACTAACCAAATGTGATTGGTTTAGCATGAAATATTAAGTTGATGGAAACGGTCCGGTGCTGTGATTTTGACAGCGGCGAGGGCATGATATTTCATATGGCACTCATGGTCCAAACATGAGATCTGCCGCGACACTAATGCAGGGGGATACGGCAGCGGAAACCCGCAAGACTTTGCCCTCACCTCTGTCATCTTTAGCTCCTCAGACACCCTGGCTCAAATATCCATATCCGCCCAACAGTTGAGATAATGTAAAATAACTGAAAGATGAAAGATTTGACATTGTGTAGGTTAATTGTTACAGTATTCAGGAGTCAGTAAGTTTTTGAGTGACAAGCCTAATTAAATACGGGAATTTTGTCGAGCAGTGGTTTTGGAAGTCAGTCAAACATGTAAACTTAAAATAAGACGTTTTGTTTAGATTCTTTGAATTTTTTTTTTTTTTTTTTGTCATATAGGTATAGTTATACACTTGTTTATATTTTGTATTATACACATTTTATCTTAAAAATGACTTTTGTACTATTTTACACAATTTATAAATTTATGCTATTTTTGATGTATCCCTTTAGTTTTTTTTTAACCTCAGTTTGTCATATAGTTATCTAATTTCTTTTATGTATACCATGGTAAACAGTAGCCATATTTGGACTATTTTTGTGCTGTTGAACGTGATATAGCTGGAAAAGTAGCGTTTAGCATATTAGCCCACCTCATGTACCCATGAAATGCTTCAGAGTGCTAAATGCTATTGTACAGTATGTGAATGTGGTATTTATTCCATACCATGGTGCATATTGAAAGTCCCCATGTGATCAAAAATGAAGTTTTTTGGCTTTTAGTATGAATAGTTAGTCTTGAGGTTATCTTTAAGCTAGTGTGCTCCAAAACAATGACAAAATTTGTATTTAGAAGATAGTATTCAAAATGTACAGTCTTTAACTTCCACCAATATGGATCAACAATTTTGATGACATCACCCTGCACTTCAGTTTCTCATCAAACTTTGTCCAATCAGATGCTCTCTAAAATTTGAAGCGTCCCGTCCTTCTTTTAACTTGAGTGCCGCGTTTTTAAAATGCCGGTTCAATAAGATGGTTCAATTTGCGTGAGTACAACAGTCAATTCTATGTCCATGTTTACATAGAAAAAACAATGGAAAAGCAGCGCAATCAAATAAAAAAAAACCTGTGAAGAACTACTGTATGTCTGGTATTTTATGTTTGCATCATGGTGACAGGCTTAAAGCTGCTGTTCATTCTTTTTACAGAAGATTTATAGTTAACAATAATGTTCTGGTATTATACCTTCAGTCATTTTGAATTTGAATTACCTTGACTTTTTAGATTTTTTTTTTTCTAAAGCATTTTCCTTGTATTATTTCTTAACATATGATATGTGTAAGACAAGATTGTACAAGATGTAGTTGTAGTTCATGCATCTTTTCTGCAAAGATATTTGACAAGTGATTTGTTTAACATTTACATCATGTTGACAACTTCATGTGTGCTGCACTTAATAGAATAAGTAACCTTGGACCACAAAACCAGTCTTAAAGGGGTCATCGGATGCCCATTTTCCAATAATTGATTTAATTCTTTAGGGTCTTAATGAAATGTCAATTAACATTCTTTGGTTAAAATTTCTCAGTGGTAGTGTAACACCTTTTTACTCTGTCAAAATCAGCTCAGCTAAAATCAGTCTGTTTTGGTGGATGTTGCTTTAAATGCTTTAAAAGATTAATTAAAAAAAAAAAAAAAACTTATACTCACTTCTGCTGTAAGTGAAGCTGGATCACGAATGGTTCCTGCAAACATTTATGTAGATCAGGAGGCGCATTCCTTTCACTAAAAGAAGTCATCCACTGTGTCTTCAGTGGCTCAGATGTCGGGAGTAAATGACGACCACTGTGTTCATTATTACATCCAGCAACACAACACCTCAGTTGCTTAAGAGCCGTTCTTGTCTACATCCCTGCTCTGGCATCAAAACAATGGCGATCAGACTGTTACAGCTCATTCAGGGTGGGTCTGAGGTAAGACGGCCATGTCAATCGAACTATCGTGGGGTCTGCCTTTGTCGGCGTGTTGTCACACAGACAAGAAGCTGAGAATGGCTTGATTTGAAAAGGTTGAAATTATTTTTACAGATTAATTAAAAAAACACTGGGTGGATTTTTGTCATTATAGGGTAGATGTGTACACACACTGCCAACACACATTTACTTATTTTTTTATTAGTAATTGCTAAGAACTCCATTTGGACAACTTTAAAGGTGTTTTCCTCAATATTTAGATTTTTTTGCACCCTCAGATTCCAGATTTTCAAATAGTTGTGTCTCGACCAAATATTGTCATATCCTAACCATATCCATCAATGGACGGCTTATTTATTCATCTTTCAGATGATGTATAAAAAATTGACCCTTGTGGACCATAGTCACAATTTTCACTAATTAGAGGGTTAATAAAGTTACTTGAATTATGCTGTAGTTACTTTAAGTTGATTAGTTAAAAACCACAAAAAAAAAAAAAAAATTGAGAATCAGTCAAACGTTCTGAAAAAAAAAAAAGTTGTTTTTTTTTGCCATATTGCCCAGCCCTAGTAACAACAACTGTGGTAACTATAGTTTTATGGATACTATTGTAAACGGTAACCATGTCTGGACTATTTGTGTGTTGTTGAAAACAGTATAGCTAGAATTGTAGCATTTAGCATGTTAGCCTATGCATTGCATCAGTACAGTAGGTCAGGTATATGCATGTTAGCTAAAATTACACATCTTTCTAAATGATCAGATTGACACTTAGGCCAACACTGTATCATGTGGGAAACCCTAGTTTTGCTTGTGTTCTGTCTATCCACAGTCTTTACAAGTTAGCTAATAGAGTAATTCAGCTCATATCCATTTACGTTTTTGGTAAGTAGCAACTTTGAGGTCTTGATCACCCTTTCAGGTGGCATTTAACAGTAGAAACGCTAACAGTGCATTATCCCTTACATAATTTCTGTGGGCGAATAAATCCACTTTGTTCCTCCGGCTTCATTATCGCCGTCTTCCCGAAAGCACAACACAAGGCTTTTCTTCAGTTCTATTGAGTAAATGGTGTACATTAGCATAGCTCGTCTAGCGCCCTTTCTGTCAGCGGTGTTTCTCCGCAGGAGCCGCCGGAGAAACACCAGAAGTCTCTTCAGAGCTCGGCTGCTCTCCGGCTAAACCACAGCTGACACGGGCCTGATGAGCCCTTAATTAGTGATACATTTTCTCTGTGTGATTTCTATTGATGTGTGGGCAAGAAAAGACAAATTGAGCTGCCGCCTGACCCGAGTACCAATTGTTTCAGAAAATCCAGTAAACATCTCTCTCCCTCCCCCTCTCTCTCAATGCCACCCTCGATTTCTCTCACCTTTCTTTTTACTTTCCACCTCCCTCTCCCGCTCTCTGTCTCTCTCTTGCTGCCTGTCTTTTCTCGTTCTTTCTTGCCTACTCTCTCTCCACCTGACTTTGTCTATTGCGTTTGTGTGTGTGCGCGCCTGCATATGTTTGTCTGTGTCAGTGAGTGCATGCGAGAAGAAGGTGAGTAGTTTGGTGAGGAGACGAGCTGCGGCATTAGTGTTTTTGCTTGCCTGTGCAATAGAAGGCGACGTGCGTCAGGCCCCGGACGCCCGCCCGTCACTCGCAGATGCAGATGGGGGCTGAGCGGCTCCCTAGCGGCAAGGCGTCTGCGCCGACTCGCTCTCGCCGTGATTGCGGGATCCCGGATGAAGTCGGCACTGACAAAGTGCGCTGATTGATGGATGGACGAAGCCGGGAAGTGGATGAGAGAACGGATGAGGGCGAGGGGGGCGGGGGGCGGCGAGTTTAACGCAGGCAAACGGGGATAGACAGAGAGGAATGACCTGTTGAAGTATTCAGCCACGCAAAGCTCCACTGCAATTTACTCGCTGCTAACTGAGCGCACCCAGGATCCTTTGCATCTGTGAAGATTTGGCCCCGGTGTGCATGAGGGCTTTTGACAGCCAGCAGGGGCTGCATGATTTCAGATAGTATTGTTTTACGGCTGTGTGCGTAGAGTCTGAGCCAGGGCTGTCAGAAGTGTGCATTTTATGTTTCTGCTTAATGGTGAGCATGGAGGCTCGAATGTATCCGTGGGATTTTATGGAGTCATCAATACGGAGCCACAAATCATGGCACTTCTTTATAGAATAAAATAAGATACTAATTCAAAGAGCTTGAGTGTGTGTGTGTAGGTCCGATAACATTGTTTAATCTGTTTCAAGAAAGCAAATGCAGGTATTTGCATAATTTGGGCTGTGTATGATTTTGTACATAATGAATTAGTAAAACAGTACAAGAGAGGATTTTTTTTTTCAGGCTAACGGTACATAAAGGTGAAAATGAGCAAAATTCTCTTCCATTACTAAACAAGAAGAATGTAGCTATTATGTATTTTATGAGTCGTTTCTCTTCAGTGTTGGGCTCTATGGCTCTTTATGTTAAATGTGATGCAATGCATCACAAACCTTAGGTAAATCATCCATGGCTTAGTATTTTCTCTAGGGCTACAACAGACGACTATTGTGATAATGGATTAATCTGTTACAATATAAAGTCAAGATTTAAACTGCAAAAACTGATCACATTTTAAAATATTCTATGTATTTTAATGTTTTATAATATATTTATTGTAGAATATCTTTCTTAATAGTAGTAATATTGTTTTTATATATATGTGTATATATATATATATATATATATATATATATATATATATATATAGCTGTTATTGTTATTGTTTCTGTAANTTTCTTAATAGTAGTAATATTGTTTTTATATATATGTGTATATATATATATATATATATATATATATATATATATATATATATATATATAGCTGTTATTGTTATTGTTTCTGTAAATATTTATAATCATTGTTTATTATTTTATTATAAATAATAAGCAGCATAGTAATAATAGTAGTAGTAACTATAGTAACCGTAATATTATAACTATTAATACAATAGCTAATATTATAGCAATGCTTAACTAAAATAACTAATAACTAAAAAAACTATAATACTACTATAATAATTATTACCTAAATATGTTACAAAGTAAAAAAAAATGTTTTGTTTTAACAACAACAACAATACTACTACTACTACTAATAATAATAATAATAATTAAAATAATAATAATAATAACTAAAATATTCATTAAATATTATTAAAATAAATTATTAAGAACATATTTATATTAAATAATAATCATAATGATAGTAACTGTGGTAACTATAATAAATATTGCAACTGTTAATGTAACTATTAACAATATAGTAATTATTATTACTATAATATTACTATAAAAATGTTACAAAATTGCAGATTTAATGTTTTATTTCATAATAATGTTAATATTTCTATAATATTACTAACAATAATAATAATAATAATAATAATGACTATAGTACCTAGTAACTGTATATAAATAATAATAACAATAATAATAGTAATAATAAATATAGTATTAATATAACTATTCATGTAACTTATTAATACAGTAATAATTATTACTTTAATATTACTAGAATCATTATTACTAAAATATATTACAAAGAAAATGTTTTTTTGTTTTAATAATGCTAATACTATTTATAAAAAATATTATTATTATTAATAATAATAATAATAATAATAATAATAGTTGTTGTTGTTGTTGTTGTTATTATTGTTGTTGTTGTTATTGTTATTATTATTATTATTATTATTATTATTATTAATGATGATGATATTATCATTGTTATTGTTATTTTTTATTGTCATTATTCTTAATAAAGTTATTAGTAACAAATTATATACAAATATTAAACAATTAAAAAATTAACTGAAATATTTACATAAAATAATTTATTATTATTGTTATTATTATGTACAGATCATAATTTAAATATTATATAATATATAATTATGAATTTTATTAATTAAATAATATAAATCAAAAAAATAATTTAAATGATAGTTAAATATTATAATAATGAATTAAAATATTATTTAAAATAATATTTATATAACAAAGTTATTAAGTATTATTACTATTATTATTATTATTATTATTAAATAGAACAAACATTCTTTGTAATATATTATAGAAAATAAATGTTAAATAAATTAATACTTTTATAAAATAATTATTAGTAGTCATTACATAATACTAATATTTATATCTTTTTAATTTATATAATAATAATAATAATAATAATAATAATAATAATTATTATTATTATTATTATTATTATAATATAAAAAGTCTTATGTATTACAATGAATAGATGTAATATTTTGCAGGAACACACATTCTCTTCTCTTTGTAACACACTTTTGTAATAATGCAGTGTAGGCATACATATAGGCCTGCAAAGTTTTGTCGCTGAACAAATGTCTACTTCAAAGATCAAACTAATCAAAAATAAAGTAATAGTCAACTATTTCTATTCTCAATTATCATCAATTAGTATTTACAGCCCTAAATATAAAGTTGGTCCATTTGTTGCACCTTTATCCCAGATGTGATAGTGTCTTTGTGGAATCAGCACACTATACCGGAGTCATTTTCCAGCCCTTGAATACGTAATGGCGGTTGGAGGCAGAGCTGGGGGGCCGATAACCTTGTTGTCCTGACCAAACCCTTCCTGTGCAGTGTAGGGAAAAGAAGCGAGCGGTCGGGCTGCAGAATGGATTCTCATTACGCCTGGACCTGCTCTACATTAGATGTCACGGGTGGCAAGGAGGGCCATTCCAAGATGAAGACTAATGCTGCTGGCCTCAGGAACTCCGATTAGAATCACACTCATTACTCAGCGCCACTGACGGAAGCAATTTAAAGGCCCCGTCCATACTGTACAAGGGGCAGGCCAGACCTCTGTCACGCACTCACTCTCTCCCCCACTACTTTGACTGCTTCCACCAAGGACATTTAGAGGCCGACCGTTTCTCTCATTTGCTTTGCGTTTTACCTCTCATTTACTTAATCAGGCCGAAGAACCCAGCCAGGCCGCTTTCCATATGCAACTCTAAACGCAAAGCAGCGACTCAGCCTGGACGGAGCATTGATACAAATGTAACGTGATCTTAAAAAGCCTACTCTCGCTTTCTGACCCCTCGCTAAAGATTATGTGGTCAATACTTGTCAGCCGTTTGTCAGGGCTGGTGATTTAGAAAGGTGTGCGATGCTCTCGCACAGCAAGGTTACGGTTTCGGTGAAGCCCCGATGACAGCCAGCCAAAAGAATAACAATCAGGCAGAGCAGTGAGGTGCCTGCCATTCAATAATGAATGATCGGGCCATCAATTAGCCGCCGTCGCTGTGGAAACTCTATCATCGTAATGAGAGACGCGGCTACGTGCTAACTCGCTCTTAATGTCAGATCGTGTCTGGGAAAAGCAGCATTCCTCTTATGATTTTAGGGTTGTTTGATAAATTGCCTGTGCGAGTGTTTGCAAATCATCATTTCCTTCAATTGACCTTGACGAGGCAGTTTGACGGGGCCAATGAGCAGAATGAGATGGGAAATGAATGACGGGGCTGAAGCAGACAGGGAGTCATTCTTCTGTGTGATTGGCTTAGAAATGTTGCAAACATGCACCTGCATAACTTCACTGCTTTAAAGAAGTCATTTCATGTGAGGAAAAACATGACAACATTTGTTTTTGTTAGAGTGTCATGTGAACAATAGTGTTTTTGAGTGTAATTCTTTATTTACAGGTACTTTTATGGCACGTGGGTGGGTGATGGGTTTGTTTTTTTGTGTATTTATTTAATTATTTAAAATTATTTTGACATTTTTATTTGTTTGAAATATTTTGTTGTATTTTTGTTTTTTGTTTACGTTTCATTTCAGTTTTTTCATCTTTGTTATATGAAGGTAACTTCTTCATATAACAATATGATCTTAGAAATGACATGACGTCATTTATTTTTGCTATTTTTAAGAATTAGCACTTTTTTTTAGATATTGTATTTTACACTTGTCCCAGGCTCAAGATTTCAGTCATAAACTACAAAAATCCACATTAAAATATATTATTATTTTTTTAAATAATCTAAATGTTAAAATAAATTGAAAATGTCAGTATTTAAATATTGAATATTTTTTGTACACAAATTTCCAGTCTACACACTCTTAAATATTAGAAAAGAAAAAAAAGAACAAAAATCAAGTTAACAGAAATTTTGTGTTGTGCATCATTTCCAGAAAATATGTTTGTAAAATTATGCAGAAAAGTAGTTGTTTATAGTTCTTTTGTTTGTTTGTGTGAAAAAAAAAAAAAAAACATCATTATGCACAC
>JAHKKF010536222.1:0-12613 GCA_019740295.1 Labeo calbasu
GCTAAAGTAAACAGGCTCGTCATTCCACAGAGAGAAGAGAGGGGCGGGGTGAGCAGAGCTCATTTGTATTTAAAGCAGCCTCGACCAGAATGAGATGATTTTTGCAGAGCTGATTTTGGCAAGGTGAAAAGGGTGTTGTTTTACACAACCATTAAGAATTTTTAACCAAAGTATATTATAGACTTTTCATCAAGACCCTAAATAATCATATCAACTTGTGGAAAATGGGCATCCGATGACCCCTTTAAGATATATTCAAAAATTTTAGCGATTCTTATTTGCTACTTAAATCTACACCATTTTTAAAAACATCAAATATTAGACCAAGCAAGCACAGAATCGACTTTGCGCTGCTGCCCGTGATCACCTCAAAGATCAGGCAAATTTGCTTGTGCATCTTGAAAAGCGGATGTTTTGGAAAGTGCTATGCCACGTTTTCTGCCATCTAGTGGTTTAGAGGAATATGATATCAAAGGTGCCTTTTACCCCAGGGCGCTTTAGCCCCGCTGTACCCTACTAATGTTGTGTATGTTAATTTATTAATTTAGTTAACTAATGAAGACAAAATAAAAATCTTTTTTTTCTAATACATATCAGCCTAAAAGAAAAATCAATCAATCAATCAATCAATCAATCAATCAATCAATTATGGGCTGATATAGATTATTAAAAAAATTTATATATATATATATATATATATATAATTATGAGGTAGTTAATTTATTAGGATTCTAACTGTTAAAGTATGTGATTTCCCCAAACCATATTTAAATGTTTAGAAGTATGAAGTATGACAATTGGAATGCAGCCACAGTCTGTTAAAAGCAAACAGGAAGTGTTACCTCAGCCTGACTGTAGGGCCACTTTTGGGACGTGAGGTGTGTGAAAGTAAGGGATTTGACATTGATTACTTGAGACCCCATCTGAAATGGCTTTTCAGCCACACACCAATCACTTCTGCAATGTTTCTGCCCTTTTCAACGATTGAAGCACGTTCCAGCGAACACAATGGACATGCTAGTCAAGCTAATTACAGTCACGTCAGCTATTGGGGGGGTGGTGTATCCCCTCTGGGAGCGTGCGTTCTGGATCAGAAAAGCTCCTTCATTAGTCTCCGGCTCTTTTCATTAGCAAGAAAGCTAAGAACTTAAGCACCCGCACTGTCATTTTGACATCACAGACAATTTTATTAAATTGTGTGTCAGAATTTAATGTATTTTTATCATTCTCTGCATGCTGATAATATATGTACCACTGTTGTATTACAAATAGTTGTCATTGAATTAGGTTAAATCTTTAAAGATGAGTGCTTTGAATCCTATAATACAGTAAATACACCACTTTATGCTCTCATATGAATATGTGCTAATCCACTGTTGTGTAGTTAGCGTAATTAGAGTTTGACAGTTAAAGTTAAATACAGCACAACAAATCCAGCGGATCTTTTCTTAGAGATGCATTGCTATAAGAACAGTGTCTCTACAGTCACATAGCTGTTTATTCACAGTACCACAAGCAATAGTTTCCTGCTGTTTCATAGTATAATCATCTCCACAGTCCCTCTAGTATAAACTCACCATCATAAAGGCGCACTGCAGTTGGAGGTATAGGGCACTGCATTCCCACAGTATATTTAAACAGACAACTCACAACACCTCAACACTCCTGCTAGAATGCGACAATATTTTACTACAAGGTTTTCCCTTGGCTTTTGTGTAGCACATAAATGTATCGATTTGTAGTTGGTGTAGAGAAAATTGTATTTTTAATTAAATGTTGATTGATATATTTTGTGCTGAGTCATGAACATGTATGCGAACAGCACTTAAAGGTGAAGTACTGCATCAGACACCAAACAGAACTGAGAAAATGACACATTGCTGCAATGCTACATCACTTTTTCACGGTTGTTGGGGAATTGCTAGCTGGTTGCTTATTGGCTGAAGTCTAAAAATCCCACTCTCAAGTCTCTATGTTATTCAGCTCTTAAACCCTCTGGTATTCTTCACTTTTTACCTACCTAACTTCCTACCTACCAGGGTCCATTACCTCTGACAAGGCAAGGAAGGCAGTGTCTCCTCAAAAATTGGATGAGAAAAAAATCATAATAAAAAATAAAACAGTGCCTCCAGCGCAATATGATTGGATATGACTGGTTATGTTCAGCGGTGATTGGTTCATGCGATAAATCCCACCTCGTGTTCGTGTGTGCTCTCAAATAAGTCTGAATGGTCAACATAATGTTGTTAATGGAAATACTAATTAAAAAAAAAATAAGTAAACAACTTACAGACTTAGATATAACCACTTTTTTGCATTAAAATAAGACACAATATGGCATGAAAACATGATCTGTGGGAGTTTGTGTGAGTAATCAGCTTGGTGAAATTTAAAGTATATCTGCATGTCTGTGACCAATATTTACAAGCTTTGATGACTGATGGCCCAAAAAATTCAAAAATAGCTAAAAGTTTACTATTAAAAACAATAGCTGAACATACGTTCACAAATACACTATATTGTTTAAACTGTTACTGCCTTGAGTTATTATATTTGACTTATACTTGGCTTTAATAAACAATATTTATTACACTGTTAATATAAAATATAATAATAATAATTAGTACTATTATTATTATTATTATTATTATTATTACTATTATTTTATTATTTTACTTATTTATTTATTTATTTATTTTCTGATAGTGTAAGTAATGTATATTTATCTAAGAAACTGTGACTGGGACATGAATAAAAAAATATATGTTATATTTTTATATATATGTATAGTTTTTAAATGATATGGGATTTTTTTTTTTTTTTTTTACTTTAATAATCTGGCATTCTTCTTTTAGGGGTAACAAAAAGATTCAGCGGTCAAAATAGAATAAAGATAATAAGTGTAACATCTTGCAAATTAAATGAATGTAATACATTTAGTTTCAATTTATTTTATTTAAATTTATTTAGATTTAGTTTAGTTTAGTTTAGTTTAGTTTAGTAGATTTCATCCTACTAGATTATAAATTCATCTCTAAGCTATGTACCATTTATTTGTATATAAAATATTACCAATATTAGAATATAAATGCTATATATATATTATTTGTATTACCAGTGTTCAAGTCAAAAATAAATGTTTCATTCCAATCCATGGAAGGCAGACTGGTGGCACCTGGGTAAGGAAAAAAAAAAAAAAATAAAAAAAAAAAAATCATATAAATGTATATTAGGCTGTGTTTTCCCTAGCTGCTTGTAACAGCATTTTCAGACACAATTACTTACTTTTAATGGGTTTAGAATTTGGAAATATGTTTCAATATTATCAAAGATTCACTCTCTGTGGCTGATTTGTATAGTGCACCCAAAAATTTAACATAACAAAAAATGGTCCCCATGAGGAAACAAGCTTATAAATCATGCAGAATTAAGGTTTTTGAAAGTCGAAAAATGCCTGTAATTTTGTGTGAGGGGTAGGTTTAGGGTTAGGGTAAGGGGATATAAAATTCAGTTAGAAACACCATTACATCTATGGAATGAACCCATAAATCATGGAAACCAGTGTGTGTGTGTGAGAGAGAGAGAGGGAGAATTTCATACCATTCAAATTAATTGAAAAATTGTAAACATTCTAAATATTGTAATATATTTTACTTTACATTTGGAGTTAGGGGTTTGTACAAATGAAAACCCACAGAGGTCATGTATTATTATTGCCTTGTTTTCTTCTAATCATTAAATATTTTTTGAGTTATCCAGAGAAAGTTCTATCAACTTTTTCATAAGTTATATCAAGAATAAGGTGAAACTAATAATACCAGATGGCCTCTGTGGGCTTCCGTATGTTTGTATTAATATTACTGCAGTTCTGTTTGGTGTTGCACACTTCACACTTACACAAAAAAAGTCAGCAGTAAATTGCCCATTTTATTAAATTGTCCAAGGTTTAAAAAAGAGAGAGAGAGAGAGAGAGAGAGAGAGAGAGACCGGAAATCATGTTTGTTTGTTGTTTGCAGCAGATGCATCACACTGTATTCTTTCTCTTGGGTAGCAACAAATTTACAGCATGCTTTTTATTTCTACCAATAAAGAAATCCCAGACAACAAAAGACTGTCTAAACAAAAGCCACATCCTTCAAACACAGTGCTAGTGCATTCGTGTTTAACGACAATGAGACTCCGATCAATCCACAGCCGTGTCATGCCATCAATGCAAACCTGACAAATGTGACTTTCACACACAATAAACCTAACAAAACTGCAAAAGGCGACAAACAATGAGCCTATAGCAGGCAGGAGATTGTGGCTCTTGAAGCCACAAAGTTATAAAGAAGCAAATGCATTGAATAACATGGCTTGCAAATGAGGGTAGGGGTCAGAAAGACAATGCAATAAGATGTAGAGCCATACAATCTATCCACACAGGGTTGCTGGGTAACTAGTGCCTTAATTGCCCTGAACTGTAGACCACCATTATATAAGAAAAAAATGAGGTGTGGAGTGACCAGAAGAAATAAAACCTCACAGCAAGGACGGCTAAGTCTCAGTGCAAAGAGCAGTGAGATTATATTTCACCCAGTGTGTGTTTGGTTTGCTTAGGAGATATGACACTACTGCAATTCAGTGACATGAAGCAAGTGTGTGGATTCAAGGTGTAAATGCATTTCCAGACTGCTTTGCTTCATTCATCTATGGTGAAATGACTGAAACAAAAGCTTTGTTGCTTTTCTGTTGCTTTGTTACACTTTGAGTGTTGTACTGTTAGCTTAGCAACATGCTAATACAAAATTATATTAAAATAAATTGTCTTTGCTAAAAAAAACAAACATCTTAAACCAACCTAGGCTTGTTTGCACCTCTGGGATATTATTTGAGACCAGCAAACTGACTTACAGGCTTTCTCTTTAGTGGAGGAGTGAAATCAGGCTTCCGCGGAGGTGCGCTGTGTGTATGATGTACCGAGTTGCTATCTATGCAGATTGTTCCCATTCTGTCACTGTGAGGTTTCATTTCAGCTAGGATGCTACCTTTGAAGGCAGCTTCCTATCAAGGCTGACCTAAGAAAGCAGCTCACTAGGTTTTGGAACAGAGCCAGGATGTTAATGTTATATGCCTGCAATGGATTCCCTCAAATATATGGAAACCTCAAACCTTCTGTAGAGCCAGCTGAATTACAGACCCTTGTCATCTGTTCCCAGCTGACACAGTACAAGCCAGAAAATAAGCCCCCTTGGATTCCTCTTTTAATCTAAACATCTTTCTGAAGGCAAATCATCTTGTACAACATGCATACGAAGATGTGCTCTCTAACAGACCAATCCCAGATGCCTGTTTTCAATGATACTACCAAAGCAAGAGAATGAATAAACAGGAATGAGTTTAGCAGCGCTACTCACCGGCTTATCGGTGAACGCGGTGGACTCAGACTGTGCCATGTCATAGTATGGAGGCTGGAGAGGAATCTTCTGTATCTCATCCTCCTTGTCCAGATGAACAACCTTCAAAGGCAACAGAACCTGAGATGAAGACGCTGCTCAGACTAGTGACAGCCACCTGGGAATTGTTTTAACCTGTCTGTCTACATGCATGCTTACTCTGTATAAACAACCAAACGAAACACTTGAATAGTACAATTTCAAGAAAAAAAAGTTGCAAAATTGTACCTGTAAGGGTTTGTCACTATAGGGCAGGACCCTCAAACAGATATTTGTACCTACTTTATGCCTAAAGGGTTTATAATAGTACCATAAGAATACATATTACTACCGTAAAGGTACATAACAGTGCTGGGTAGATTATGTACAAATTGTAGTTTGTTACTGATTCCAAATTACACAACAAAAATTAGTAATACAGTCTATTATGTGCATGGCATATGACCACTAACCAACATCAGAGAACCATGAATATGCAAATATGTTACTTAATTATTAAGTTAAAATTTTTAAATCTCAGGGAGTTCATCAAGTAAATATATTAGGTGAGAGGCTTTGGCTGACAATTTTTTTTTTTTTTATTTATTTATATATATTTTTTAAAAATAAGAAATAATGTGAATTTGTGCATTTTAATACGTTTGAAAGACAAAGCTTTCCAAATATACAGTAATGCATGATTAACCCTTAAATGCATACTTCGGGTCTTTAGCGACCCGGGACGTCATTTACTACCCTCTCCCTCCTTCATTTTTTAAAGTTTGACATCCGCTTTCTTAGCATTCCTCAATCTATTAATTATAAACAATAAAACAATAAAAATAATAAAATATAAAAGAATGTCTGTTTTCTGATGAATCTTTTTGTATCTTCTTTTTGTAATCTTAGTGTATATTTTTTGTGCACAAAAATATGTAAATATCTGATGACTAAATACATGCAATTCACCTTTATTCCTCAGGGTGGCACTGTTTGACGGACAATAATGACGTGAGGTTTCACTCGTAATTATCGCAGGCATAAAACAAAAGAATAAAATCAGCAAAAAAAGGATTTGTTTGAATGGCTTTACTGCAGAGCAATTACTGTATGCAATAAAATATAAATGTCACTGTTGATGGTGGATCTGGTGAATAAGTTGCCAGTGATGGATTTTGAAGTCAGTGAAAATGATAGTTTTGCGAGATCGCGAATATGAGCCAGATGTTGAATGTACTGTGGAAGTGCGCTCTGACGATGACGGTGATATTACAATCATCTGCTCAAACTGAACCCTTCTAAGTTTCAAAAGGTAACGAAATAGGCTTAATTTCATTCTTCTGTAATTGTTTTTAAAATATCAAGAGAGCTTTTTACTATTGCAGAAGTTAGAGATCCATCCGTGTTGGATATATAGGTCCGGGTCACTAAAGACCCGAATATGTTGGTGAAACAGTCATTTAAGGGTTAAATAACACAGAGTGATAATTCAAATAAAAATGAATGTGTTTATCAGTAGTTGATGAAATGTTGAAACATTGAGAAAATACTGGTCAAATGTTATGTGGCCTCTCCATTTTCTTCTGTACAATTATACACTAGTGACCTCTCTTTGTGTGATCTGCAAAATATGCAAAACTGGAACACTTGGCAGATTAAAAAGAAAACATTTAAAGGAAATCAATAAATTATGAATAGGTCCTGCCCCAGTGACAAGCTGTATACCCCTAAAGGTACAATCTTTGCACATTTTTCTGGCAGTGTATAATTTCGTAAGGCTTATTCACATCAAAATGACAAAATGCTGCAATTTGCAAATGGGTTTCTGACTGTTGAACAAAATGAAATGCAATCCAGTCTCACTGAATTACATGGCTCTCTGGGAAATTCAATTCTGATTGGCCAATCATGGCGTTCTGCCATCAATTATATTTTGTATAGGATGTTAATATTTTCAGTGTTTGTATAATTGAACTCTATTTCCTGGGTTAGTCTAGTATAACTCTTGTATCAATATATGGACTCTTTCTCTTTCTCTTTTTCTTACATAATACAAATTTTGATTGTTCATGTCCATTTATTTATTTATTTGGCAAGTACTCATACTAAGCATTGCTAAATTAACCGTGTCAGGATTTCAGTATTTTTTTTGGGATAATGACTGGCTGACCGCACATTATTCCTTACTTGATAAAAATATGACCCATGACAAAACAGATTATAGAAAATACAATCCAAAATGTAATAGATATATTGGTATTCTCCTGGAATTAGCCACATCTGTGTGGATATTGTATATTTTATGTTCCCTGTATCCAAAGATTCATGATAGAAACTTAGAGGATTGTCTCTCTGAAACACTAGTTCTGAATATATAAGCCAAAGGTATTTTATTGGTTTTTGAACCACTGCAACAAAATAAAAATCCTATGCTGTGAAATACTGTTTGATCACAGTTCATATTTTCACACAAGGAGCCCATAGGGATCTATGACTTTGTTTTGAAATGTTTTCACACCAAAAATACACTTTCGGTGAGAATAGGCCAATTATGTGAATGGTACGGCAGAGTCTCTGTGTATTTCAAGTTCTTGTTATACTGTAGTAGTGGTGGGCCGGGACTCACTAGGGGGCCCTTAGTAAAATGATAATAATGATAATAATAATAATAATAATAATAATAATAATAAATAATATAATATACTTAAAATGCTTAAAAAAAAAGACAAACTATTGTTTCCAATCAATAAATAAATAAATAATAAGAAATATTTCAAAGTCAGAACTGCTACTGTCACTTTTGAATAAGCAATAATAAGTATCGGATCAAACAGAATTAGTTGTACAGGCTGTTGATGTTGTGCATGTACGCCTGTGAATTCACAGAGCCGTTTATAACAGCAGTCTGTTTCTCTGAAACTGATGAGCTTCATTCAAAGGGTTGTTGGCCACCTGCTGATCTCCTCGCATCGCATGCAAAAGACAACTGGGGATAAAACAGCTTTGACAGAATGGGTCTCAAACATGCACACAAACATGTTTTTCTGACTAAATTTAAGTTTTGAAATATTTCACAGCCAAAGTTCCTCCAGGGGTCCAGAGGGAAAGAAACCATAGACATGAGGATGCAAAAACATAAAAAATGGTTTACGCAGTGATATGCATAGAGTGGCAAAAACAACAACTGGCTCATTTTTTGCCCCTAGAACAAGAGAACAGCCACCTAACAACTGCTGTAGATACAACATGCACTCTTTTGCCTATGAAAACGAACACAGCAGAAGAGTGCTTTCATTTCGTCATGTTTAATGGGGTGTGCAAAACCTCTTCCAACTAACCGCTAGACGGAAAAACGATGCCGAGCCCATCCAACGAGCTCAGCCTCTGCCTCATTGTTTTCAGAGCAATTTTCATTAGGCTTACAGTGTGCTCCTTATGAAGCCCTGAATTCTCGCTTCACTGGCAGCAAACGCAATGTGTTTAGAAGTTTGGGATGGGATAGTTTCTCAACCCTTAAGTACTAAAGCGGAAAGTCTTTTCCAAACCTAAATAAAACGTCTGGAGCTGCTTGAAATTGCGACTGTCATCAAATGAAAGAAAAGCGAGAACAATCAAGCGATAGCAGCCAGCCTTTTCGTATTTTCTTACGAATCAAAGACGAGGGAAGACAACAACAACAACAACAAAAAACAAAACAAAAGACGGAGCCGCTTACATGTGCAGCCGGGTGGTTGTTTGGCTTGGAGGGCTGTTTTAGTGGTTTGATGTGACTGAATTGAAATGCTTAAATGTGGGATAATCCTCCAGCAAAGATGGCCTTTGAGTAAAGACTCCCAACAATCACCGCCTGCCTATGTCACATTTCTGAGGGATATCTATTCACTGTAAAGAGGACTTTAGCTTTACGGAAGATTTCTGAGACAGTGGAAAAAATTCAATTTAAAGGAAGAATAAAAGGCTTTGCTGCCTCTTTGTTACGGCAGCCAACTATTTTGTTTCTTGTTATCTCTTCCCTGGGGCCTTGCTGAGAGGAACGGGGAGGGAGGAAAACGCTACGAGGCTCTCGCAGGTTCCCTCATTACCTAAAAGTAACACGGGGACCGTGTCAGTCAGGCTTATAGTGGCCTTACAAGTACATGCTGCTTATCGTATTGGAGCAGGTACAGTACCCTCTGGGTCAGCTTTGGGTGGATTCTCTAACAGGTCTCTCCTTTTGACCTAAATTTAACTGTACAAGAGATGTGTTGCATAATTATTCAGGGTCATGTGTGTGTTATATTGCCTAATAAAGCACAGTCATTTTCAAAGACTACATCAAGTGGCTTGGAAATTGAGTTTTCTTTTCTGTGTTGATGAATTTCCCATTGAAACTAATCTAGTTCATGACAACTCTCTAAGGATTTTAGCATGGTAACAGATATCACAATGTTAATGTGTTTGGTCTTGGCGGAATAGATCAGCTACACTGCTGCTGCTGAATTGCTGCTGCAAAGTAAGTACAGTGAATACATATGCCGGTACGGTGCTGCAAGTATTCAAGACATACTGCTGCTGCACAAATAGCATATATAATAACCCGTAGCAGATCTATATGTCACAGTTCTTCAACTTTTAGTTTTGATATCTACAGACTCTTAGTTTGCTTTTCTTTTGGTTTCCTGCTTCATTGTCTCCATTTCCTGCTTGTCATTTGTTCTCATTGGTATTCCCTTAGTCTTTTGTTGTCCGATTTCTGTTATGTTAAGGTGTGTTTTCTCTGTCTCCTGGTTTCTAAGTCTGTTTATTAAAGTATTTCGTGTTTAAATCACTCTCTGATTCTCCAGTCCTGCTCCTTGTACACACCATTCGGTGACACTATACAGGTGGAGCTGGGGAAGGAGGGTTTCAGATGAACTCTGAAAGCGTGCCGTCAACTGCTCTAGTGAATGCTAACCAGCTATTTAAATGTAAAGCAGCAAGCTCATTGGCTGAGTATGCAACATGAGCCAATCAGCTTGTGCCGAGTAGTTTAACAGTGTGAATATCATCAGTTTGCGTTAACGACCCATCAGTCTGCGCTATTCAGAGTTGACAGAAAATGGCATATAACTAGCCATTAAAACATACTAATATTGTTGGCTTTTTGACATAAAAATATGTATAAATATGTATAAAAGCAAATGTAAATGCATAAATGTAAACAGTAGGGGTGTAACGGTACACAGATGTCACGGTTTGGTACGTACCTCGATTCGAGGGTCACGGTTCGATACGATTTCTGTACAACAGAAAAAACAAAACAAAAAACAAATCTACTATGCTAGGTCTCTTTTCATTTATTTTAAACAGACCGTAGTACAAATTAAAAAAAATTCCACCTAGATGTGAAAATACTAAATATGATATCAAATTAATGTCATATATTGGGTATAAAATCAGCAGTACATATATAGGGGTGAGTGGGGCACAAACTAACGCGGGGTTAATTGTAACACATGTGGTTTAAATATTTCCACACATGCTAGCATAACCAAATTTACGGTATTTACTAGTTGCCATAGCAACACTATAGAGAGAAAAAAGTGTGCCAAAATTCAAAAGCCTTTTGAAGATATCGCTGAATATTTATTTTACCATAGTAAAAGTACATTTCTGTCTGAAGTAAATTTTTCATCTCAGTTTTAAGTATTTATTTAAAATGAGACAAATATGCTATTATTTTAATATCCAATCTTTTATTTATCAGTTTAGATTAGATTAGATAGTTTAGATTATTAATGCTTGGCAAGCCAGCAGAAGACACTAACCAGTTTTATATTCCAGTCGTGCTGATGGGGGAAGGCTGTAACACTGCGTTACAATATTGTATTATAATACAATATTTAATATGCTCCGCTATATTAAACTAGGCTATTCTATGACATTAGCGATGTAATTTTCACTATTTACTTTTATGGATTTTAAGAAAAAGGTGAATAAAGACTGACAATCAATGTTTAATGTTGAGAAATTATTATTTCAAGAAACGTAAAGCATTTTGGCTCGTTTATGTGTCTCGCGTTCTATGAGAGCTGTGTTTAGAGGGAGGGAAGTGTTTTTCTGAATGTGTTTCATCTATTTGCGCAGATTGTTTAAACTATATTGAATAGCTGTGTTTTGCGATCAGGGCCGTTCCAAGCATGACACCATTATTTTATTTGAAAAAGTTAATCATTTTATTTTATTGACAAAATATTTTAGTTAGAGTTTTTTTCATTCGATCAGATAACATTTTAAGCTGTCATGTGGTCATGTTACAACCTGCCCCTCACATTACAATGTACCCCACATACGGGGCATGTTGTCACTTTTTACTTCCTTTCTTTTGAGGTAAATAACGAAAAACGTATACACTGTAATTATGAAACAAAGCGACATATTTGTACAAGACAAATGTAAAATTAACGTGGATAAAAAAATATACTCTGAACCCCACGTGGATTTACACAAACTGAGAAATTAAAAAAGTGTTAGGTTGTGCCCCGCGCTCCCCTACATACAAGGAGTAAATACTTATTTATAAATAAATATATTTAATTTAGTTAACTGATAGACAAGGGAAAAACTGTGCGACACATAACGTAGTCTATATTTGCTGAGTTTCAGTTCAGTTTTGTAACAGAAAGGAAACTCAAATGGCAGAAAGCAATATTCTATGTGTTTTTTTGTTTAAGTTGATTTTGCTGGTATGAGGAAAGTTTAAGTAATCACGCACACAAACACAAAACATATCAGTTCCAGGCTTCTTGCATTGCTAACTTGACAGCGCAGTTGTTACTAAAATAAAACACAGTGAATCAAACATCAGCACACCGCCTCACTGTGTCACCGCTAGAACGCGACTGAAGTAAAAAGTCCAAAATTGACATAATAAATAATAGTTTAGCATTTGAATGTAAATATTATGGAATATTTGGATTTGTACTGAATGAGAGAGGTAGGATACAAGAACACAAAGCTCCATTTCGCAAACAGTTAAATGCTATAGTCCTTTGTCAGTGAGAGATGCGTTCAGAATCAGCACATGGTCACTGTCTAGTGGGCTTTGTTTTCAAGTGCGCAACTCCTGGCATGCGCTGTTCTTCTGCCGGTTATCAAACAGAGTTGCATTACTGCGGGAGCCCCCTTCTGGATCGAGGGTGAATTGCCTGTATTCGTTGTAAGGCCTCATGCACCGAACC
>JAHKKF010536223.1:8734-22468 GCA_019740295.1 Labeo calbasu
AAGTTTGCAGCTAGGTTGTTTTGGTTATGTACATACTTTCAGAACCAAAATGGAAGTGAATTCGCTTTTAGAACAGGGAAAAAAAGAGATGCCAGTACAATAGATCACAAATAGTTTGATTTGGTTCTGTACACACTGTCAGAACCAGAACAGAAGTGAATTCGGTTTTAAAACAGTGTCCAAAAGAAATGACAGTTCAAAAGTTTGCAGCTAGGTTGTTTTGGTTATGTACATACTTTCAGAACCAAAATGGAAGTGAATTCGCTTTTAGAACAGGGAAAAAAAGAGATGCCAGTACTATAGATCACAAATAGTTTCATTTGGTTCTGTATGTACTGTCACAACCTGAATGGAAGTGAATTTAGTTTTAGAACAAGGAAGAAAAGAGACGCCAATACAATAGATCACAAATAGTTTGATTTGGTTCTGTACACACTGTCAGAACCAAAACGGAAGTGAATTCGGATTTAAAACATTACCAAGTGTTTTCAGTAGTTCAGTAGTTCAGTAGTGGTTGCTACAATTTTCTATGTGGTTGCTAGGGTTTTCTGGGTGGTTGCCAGGATAACGCTATGAGGTTGTTAAGGTGTTATGAATTGTTGTCAGCAGCTATGTGGTTTATAGAATGTTCTGTATGGTTGCCATAGGGTTGTTAGAGTGTTCCAAATAGATGTTCACAAGTTGATATGTGGTTGCTAGGGTTTTCTAGGTGGTTGTTAGCATGTTGCTGTGTGGTTGAGAGAATGTTCTGTATGGTTGCCATAGGGTTCTTACAATGTTCTAAATATGTGTTCAAAAGTTGCTAGGTGGTTGCTAGGGTTTTCTAGGTGGTTGTCAGCACATTGCTGTGTGGTTGCTAGGGTGTTCTGGGTGTTTTCAGTAGCTGTGTGGTTGCTAGAGTGTTCTGTGTGGTTGTTGTGTGGGGGCTAATGTGTTTCAAATGGGTATTAACAAGTTGCTTTGTGATCTGGTGTTTCGAGAGGTTGCAAGGTTCTTGCTGTGTGGTTGATTGGGTGCTCCGGGAGGTTGCTAGAATGTTTCAATGTGGTTGACCTGGTGTTCTGAGAGGTTGCTAGGTTGCTGCTATGTGGATGATTGGGTGTTCCAGGAGGTTGCTAGGATGTTGCTATGTGGTTCTTAGGGTGTTGTATGAGGTTTCTAGGATGTTGCCATGTGGTTGATTGGGTGTTCTAGAAGGGTGCTAGAAAGTTGCTATGTGGTTGATAAGGTGTTCTGAGAGGTTGCCAAGATGTTGCAATGTGGTTGTTAGGGTGTTCTGAGAAGCTGGTGATTTTTTTATGTGGTTGTTAGGGTGTTTTAGTAGGTTGCTAGGATGCTGCTGTGTGGTTTCATTTTCTGTGTGGTTGCTATGGGGTTACTAAGGTGTTCCAAATAGGTGCTATGTGGTTGCTAGCATTTTGTAGGTGGTTGTCAGCATGTTTGTGTGGTTGCTAGGCTGTTCTAAGTGGTTTCAGCAGTGTGTTTGCCTTTGTGGGGTTGCTAAGGTATTCCAAGTAGGTGTTAAGAAGCTATGCAGTTGCTAGGGTATTGTAGGTGGATGCTAAGATGTTCCTCTGTGATTGATCAGGTGTTCTGAGAAGTTGCTGGACTATTGTTATCGTTATTTTTTTTTTTTTTTTTTGTGTGTGTGTGTGTGTGTGTGTGTGTTTGTTAGGGTGTTCCAGTAGGTTGCTAGGATGTTGCTATGTGGTTGTTACATTTTCTGTGTGGTTGCTATGGGGTTGCTAAGGTGTTCCAACTAGGTGTTTGCAAGTTGCTATGTGGTTGCTAGCATTTCGTAGGTGGTTGTCAGCATGGTTGTGTGGTTGCTAGGCTGTTCTAAGTGGTTTCAGCAGTGTGTTTGCCTCTGTGGGGTTGCTAAGGTATTCCAAGTAGGTGTTAAGAAGCTATGCAGTTGCTAGGGTATTGTAGGTGGATGCTAAGATGTTCCTCCGTGGTTGATCGGGTGTTCTGAGAATTTGCTGGATTTTGTGTGTGTGTGTGTGTGGTTATAAGGGTGTTCCAAGTAGGTTGCTAGGATGTTGCTATGTGGTTGTTACAATGTTCTGTGTGGTTGCTTTGGGGTTGCCAAGGTGTTCCAACTAGGTGTTTGCAAGTTGCTATGTGGTTGCTAGGGTCTTCTAGGTGGTTGTCAGCATGTTTGTGTGGTTGCTAAGCTGTTCTAAGTGGTTTCAGCAGTGTGTTTGCCTCTGTGGGATTGATAAGGTATGTTAAGAAATGTTAAGGAGCTATGCGGTTGCTAGGGTATTGTAGGTGGATGCTAAGATGTTCCTCTGCAGTTGATCAGGTGTTCTGAGAGGTTGCAAGGATGTTGCCATGTGGTTGATCGGGTGTTCTAGGAGGTTGCTAGAATGTTGCTATGTGGGTGTTAGGGTGTTCTAGGTGGTTGCTAGGGTGTTCTATGTGGTTGCTAACCAGCCCAAAGTCCTCCCAGTCTTTAAGGTCACTCGGGTCCTCCTTAAATGCATGTCTATGGGATTTTTTGCCTATTTATGATAAAATAAAACATCACATATAGTGAACTAAGCAACAAATACACAACAATCACAGTCGGTTGTCCATTAACGCATCTTAACTGACACACACACAGGTGTGTTGAGTGTCTCTGTATTGTCATCAGCCATCAACTTTGATTTCCGCATGTCACACCATCCCACCACGTGTCACTTCCTGTTACGGCGTGCAGGGAGAGATAGAGGCAGCGCGGGCCGTCCTGTCACACCTCACCTCAGCAACAACAAACAAACAAAGGAGACGAGAAAAGACGCTGGGAGACGTAAGGAGACACAAAGAGATGCGTGAAGACAGATGGAGACAGAACGAGATGAGACACGCATGCATAAACAACAACGTTGTCACTTAAGAGATTAAACTGTATTAAGTGCTAATACTGTGACACACCTCAGACATCTTATAAAATCATCTTTCAGTCGGACAGGACGGTGCAGAAATAGACCGATATTTCAGCGGGTGCCGCTGTCTTTCAGGACATGTGGCGCGTACGTATTATAATGTAGTCGCGATTCTCTCAGAGAGTCATTTTAAAAGCTCTGACAGGCCATCAAAGCGCGATCTGAAGGCTAGAAAATAGACGATCATGACTCTTTTCACACCTTGTCAGTACGACTAGCCTCTACATCAGAAGGTAGAGGGTAAATCTGTCTTTTTTTCCCCCCCACTGAGGGATCGGGCTGCTCACTTTGCACATGGAGATGGCTGACGGTGCGCTTGTTAAGAAAACTGTCACCTTAAATCAATAGGAATTCATACTTTATGCTGGTTTAAGTGAAGCGGGTGTTTCATGGGAGTTTAGCCAACAGTTCCTTTGTGATAGAAGTGCGGCAGCAGGGCGGCGTAATGTTTTTGTGATGCAGTAACATGTTCTGTGAGTAATCTGTGTTATGACAGTACTTTATGCAAGTACTGTAATCATAGTGAACTATGTGTACTTAATGTGACTTATTATAGGGAGCAGCTATCAATTACACATTCTGTGAATTCTTATGTAATTAAAATTACATAAAAATTACATAATAGCATCAAAATATAGAATTTAGACTCTACTTATAATCTGCTCAACTGATTGAATAATTGATGTGATTTCAGTAGTCTGGAGTTAGCATGTTGTTAACTTATGTAGCTAAAGAAGCAATACTGTAATACAGCATGCCCATATATAATGATTTCCTTGAAATTTATACACTTCCAAACTTCATATATAGATAATGTCATATATAAAGACATTTACTCAAATAAAGTGAATGTGATATTACAATGGCATTAGTTTTATATTATCATTACACTAAAATTATTATATATAAAACATTGGTGGGCAAAAAAATGTATAATACTATTTATTATTTAATAAAACTACTTTTTACTATGATTACTGCAAACAGTTTTTAGAAAGCTATGGAAGCCCATAGCTGTATAAAAACTGAAAAATGCAATTGCGATTTCTTATCTCACAATTTTGACTTTTTTTTATCTCAGAATTGCAAGACATAATCATGCAATACTGAGAATTAAAGTCCGAATTAAAATATAAACTCACAACTGCAAGCAAAATTCTGAATTTTTAGATTTTTAGTCACAGTTGTATTTTTATTTTGTTTTTTGAGTGGCAAAATTTATTTATTTATACGTTTGTTTATCATTTATTTATTCATTCATTCAATTAAGAGCTATTAATACTTTTTTTAACTTTTTATTACTACATTTTAATAAAAATAATAAATGGTTAAAAAGGTTATACAAATCTAATATAAGTTATAATCTAAATATAAAATAGAATAGTAAAATAGAGTTATAAAATCTACATTTGTTTTAAAAATACATATTTTTTTTATTTTTCATAAAAATCATACATGATTCATATTACTTGATTTTGACAGCCTTAAATGTTAAAAAATTAACATTTAATTTGTATCTATTAATACCCATTAACATCTATTAATACATTGTATTAAAAACGTATTAATTAAAAAAATGAATGACAAATAAACTAATAAAAAAAATGTTTATATTTTAATAACTGTTTACATTTTTATAAATGATTCATATTTATTTATAAAATTATATACAACAAATGCTGAAATGTGTGTGTGTGAATGTATATCTATCTATCTATCTATCTATCTATCTATCTATCTCATTAATATCTATTCATATTTATTAATACATTTTATTACATTTTTAAAAAGTTATTTATCAATTCTTAAAGCTGAATTATAAAATCTTAAAAATCATTTTTATTTTAAAAAAATATCATTTTATTTTGACAGCCTTTAAATTATATATACATATAAACAAATGTTGAAAAATAAATAAATAAATAAATAATGTTTTATTATTTATAGCCACATATTAGAACCAGATCGATTACATTTATAACGAACATTTCTCTTCTCCATTTAAATTCCTTGTAATGCATTATGAGAATGCCTGTAAAAGATACATAAGCTTCCTTATTTAGAAGGTTGCATAATAATTCTGTCTAGCATTCCGAAAAGTCATTGTATCGGGTGTGCACCTATGATGCCCTACCTAATGATGTCAATGTAGACAGCTCACTGGCTTTAGGAGCAGTCATGGACTCTGCAATGTAAGGTTCCTCCCTTTAATTAGGTGAACTGTCCTGACGAGACATCATGCAAAATAATACAGCCAATTACGAACTTCACCAAGCCTGAAGTGACATCCAACTTTAAGTATGCAGATTGTGCGATGATTTCAAAGAAATCCACACGTACAGCATTACAGGACACATGAAAGAGGAGAAAGCTGCCGAAGGCCTGATTGCAAAAAGGTTACATCATCCAAACAAACCAAGACAAGTCGAGTCTACGCAGACAATTTGCTGCTGCATCAGTATTACGTTAAGACAATGGGCCGTCTTCACCACCGAACACCGGTTTCAGCAGTCTTGCACGCTGCGCTTTGCTCTCATGTTAAGGGAACTGTTTAAACACTGTGGTTTTCAACAGATGAAGCAGTAGGAAATTTAAACTAGTATGCGGTGTCACGCAGACAAAGGCACTCGTACAGGTATACGCCGACTGAACACACAACACAGCTGCAGGTGCCTAATTAGGTAAGTTTCGGGAAAAAGAAAAGAACAAGTTAGCACGAGAAGGAAAAAATGTCGGCGAACTAACATTCATCACTTTGGTTTTTCATAGTTGTGTTCCTGGAAAAGTGGAAGGAAACTCATTTTGGAAAATCGGTTAATTGCTATGTAACTACACTGTCAAAACAAAACACACACACACACCTTAAAAAAAAAAAACCTAAACAAAGCAAAACGAAGTAAAGGTATGCTAAATAAAAAAAAATAAAAAGCGCAATAAAACAAAGCAAAGAAAACACTACAAAACAAAACAAAAAGAAAAAAAAAGACAAAACAAAACAATAAAAATCTGTTATTTGCTGTATAATTACCCTGTCAAAACGAAAAAGTAAGCAAAACAAAGAAAAAAAAACAAACTTTTGATTTTAATAATACACTAGTAAATGTTGAGAATAACACTAAGATTAATAAATGCTGTAGAAGTATTGTTCATTCTTAGTTCATGTTAATTAAAGTATTTAACTAATGTTAACTAATGAACCTTATTGCAAAGTGTTACCACAAAAACCAGAAAAAAATACTAAACAAAACTAACACTAAAAAACACAAAAAACAAAAACAAGAAAAAAGACAACAAATTTAACACAAAAAGGAAACAAACATAAAGGAAAACAAAACAAAAAACAAGAACAAAAGACTAAACAAAACTAACACAAAAAGAAAAAAACACCAAACAAAAAGGAAAACAAAACAAGAAAAAAGACAAAACAAAATGTTAACTAATGTTAACAAGCACAACTTTTGATTGTAATAATGCATTAGTAAATGTTGAAATTAGCATTAACTAAGATTAATAAATCTTGTAGAAGTATTGTTCATTCTTAGTTCATGTTAACTAAATTATTTAACTAATGTCAACTAATGAACCTTACTGTAAAGTGTTACCACAAAAACAAAAAGGACTGAACAAAACTAACACAAAAAGAAAAAACACCAAACAAAAAGGAAAACAAAACAAGAAAACAAAAACAAGACAAAAGACTAAACAAAACACAAGTGTTAATGTTAACTAATGTTCACAAGCACAACTTTTGATTTTAATAATGCATTAGTAAATGTTCAAATTAACTAAGATTAAAAAAATGCTGTAGAAGTATTGTTCATTCTTAGTTTACGTCAACTAAATTATTTAACTAATGTCAACTAATGAACCTTACTGTAAAGTGTTACCACAAAAACAAGAAAAAAGACTAAAGAAAACTAACACAAAAAACACCAAAACAACAAGAAAAAAAACACTAAACAAAACTAACACAAAAAGAAAAAACACCAAACAAAAAAGAAAACAAAACAATAAAAAAGACAAAAAAACAAAACACAAGTGTTAATGTTAACTGATGTGAACAAGCACAACTTTTGATTTTAATAATGCATTAGTAAATTAACTAAGATTAAAAAAAAAATGCTGTAGAAGTATTGTTCATTCTTAGTTCATGTCAACTAAATTATTTAACTAATGTCAACTAATGAACCTTATTGCAAAGAACTAAACAAGACTAAAGAAAACTAACACAAAAATCACCAAACAAACAAAAAAAAGACTAAACAAAACTAACGCAGAAAGGAAAAAAAAAACACAAAACACAAAACAAAAAGGAAAACACAAAAAACAAGGGGAAAAAACTAACACAAAAGGGAAAAAAAAGACAAAACAAAACTAACACAAAGAGAAAAAACACCAAACAAAAAGGAAAACAAAACAAGAAACAAAAACAAACAAAAAAAAATACAAAAAAACTAATGCAAAAACAACAACAACATTAAAACAAAAACAAGGGGAAAAAACTAAAAACTAACACAAAAAGAAAATAAAACAAACAAGAAAAAAAAGACAAAACAAAACTAACACAAAAAGCAGAAAAAAACACCAAACTAAAAGAAACACAAAACAAGAAAACAAGAAAAAGACAAAACAAACACAAAAAGAAAAGAAAAAAATGTAAAAAATAAACAATTAAAAAAACGGCTTCTTAAAACACAAGTAAAGGCAAAAGGACGAAGGCTGGTCTAGACGGTAACATCTGGCCAGAAGGACAAACGGGAGGGAGGGATGAAAAAGTTAAATAATTAAGTGTTAAAACGCACTCTGCTCAAATTAATTATGTGTTCCTTGAGACGGTACAGAATGGTAAATATTTGAGTTGGTCAGAGTTTGTGGTTAGGCGGCTCAAACTCTGGAAATAAAATTAAAACTGAGACATGGAAATACGTGTGCTTGCATAACGATTCGTTTAGTTAGAATTAACAAATGACTCAAACGTTAACGTGTTTTTGTTAGGCCAAAATGATCTGTTTCACAAATAAATAAACCATATATACATAATAATATACATTTATATTTGATATTTAATATTATACTATTTTACTTAATATTATTATACAAACAGCAGTTAACACATACATAAAATACACAGATGTCCATGTATAGATAAATCTAGGTATAATTTTATATATATCTGAAACAGTTTAAACGCAGACGGATGCTTCTGTGATGCAGTGTCACATTTCAAACGAGTCTTTGAAACAAACCACATCGACAGATTTATATCGTCAAACCCAAACCAGATTACAGCTCCTGGTAAGAAGCCCCTCCTCTATAAATACCTCAAAAACGTCTGTGTGAATGACGCCGCAAACCCTAGTCACCTCTGAAACCCGGGCCGAACACTCAAGACTGATATATGACAAGAACACGGCGCCAACCCGCAGACAGACGGATGGACGTATGGTTTCTGAAAGAGAGGCGCAGACTAGAAAAGAGGCAAGAAAAACGAACGGCAAACTTTCTTTGTCCTATGCCTTTTCCGTCCGCACAGATGCGCGCTGGAGCCAGTGCAGCTGGCTGCCTGACAAATAGGAAAAAATAGTCCAATTTGAGCTGGTCGTTAGCAGTTCGGAGCAGCGCATTCCAGATAAATGAGCGGCCGCCTCAGGTATGGCAGGAGAATCTCTTGAAGCATTCCTGAGAGACTGGGCCTGTATTACGGCAGCCCCTTCACCGTGCCTTCGATCTGCCCGGCCCGGCCCAGCCTGGCTACAGCAGAGGTGACCTTGCCGCTCCGCTCCTGCCGGGGTTCTTATTTTTACCATTACGCCCCCCTTTCTTACACACAAACACACACACTCACTCTCTCTTTCACTACTAGTACTTTGTGCTCTATTAGACCAGCTACTAACTTAAAATGCCAAAAAAAAAGTGTAAAATATGCTGTTTCTACCCTCTGAAATCCATGGAAACTTGTTTGCACTAGAAAGTCATAATTTTTCTTTCGTATTACCATTTTCTGCCAGTTTTCTAACCTTTACATGTGTCCCAAGCGAGCTTGATGCGAAAAGTTTCTACCAAAAAATTGCATTGAATGCAAAATAGCTGTTTGACACCACGTTCACAGCCAAAGACGCCACTGTAGTATTATTTGAGTATTTATACACTTATTATAGTATTTATATTTTATATTTTCAGCTTTTTCAATAGCTATAATTTATTTTTATTTCAGTTTTACTCATTTTGGTACTTCAACTTCATTTAAGTCAATGCTGCCAAGCAAAATTTCTATTTTTTTAATTTTCATTTCTTCTTTTTCTCTCTCTACATATATATTATTTCAGGTAGTTGCAAAGGCAACATTTCTATTTATTTATTTGTCCCTAGCAAATAATTATTTTGATTGTATTTCAGTTAGTTGCAAAAGCAATTTTTCAATTTTTTTTTCTTATTAAACAATAAATTTGATTTTATTTCATTTTATTTAATTTGCATTTTCTTCCCCTCAGCAAATTATTATTTTGAAATACAACATTTCTATGTAAGTTTGTTTTTCTTCCAGCAAATAATTATTTTGATTTTACTTTAGTTAGTTGCAAAAACAACATTTGTATTTTTTTTTTGTTTTGTTTTGTTTTTGTTTTTTTCCAGGAAATAATTATCTTGATTTTATTCAGTTAGTTCCAAAGGCAACATTTTGATTATTTTGATTTTTACTTAAGGTAGTTGCAAAGACAACATTTCTGTTTAGTTTTTTTTTTTTTTGGGTTCCATTTTTTTAATTATTATTATTATTATTATTTAGATTTTATTTCAGTTAGTTGCAAAGGCAACATTTTTATTTAAGTTTTTTTTTTCCCCAGAAAATAATTATTTTGATTTTCTCCTCCAACAAAGAATTATTTAGATTTTATTTCAGTTAGTTGCAAAGGCAACATTTCTATTCATTCATTCATTCATTCATTCATTCATTCATATATTTATTTATTTAAATCAGCAAATATTATTTTGGTTTTATTTCAGTCAGTTGCAAAGGCAACATTTCTATTTTTTTTCTTCCAGCAAATCATTTTGATTTTATTTCAGTTACTTGAAAAGACAACATTTCTATTTAAGTTTTTTTTCCCCCAGCAAATAATAATTATTTTGATTATATTGCAGTTAGTTGCAAAGGGAACATTTTCATTTATATTTATTTTTTTTCCCCCAGCAAATAATTATTTTGATTTTCTCCTCCAACAAAGAATTATTTTCTTCCCCCAGCAAATTATTATTTTGATTTTATTTCAGTTAGTTGCAAAGGCAACATTTCTATGATTTTTTTCCCCAGCAATAATTATTTAGTTTTTATTTCACTTACTTGAAAAAGCAACAGTTCAACATTTTTTTTAACCTTTAAAGTTTAAGTTGTTTACCTAATATTTATATTTTTTATTTTATTTTATTTCAGCTTTATATATATAAAAAAAGAGTATTAATTAAATGACCATGTCACAGAAATGGAAACAAAGCATTCAAGTCTGCATTTTGCAGCTGAGTACTACAAAAAGTCAGATGTGCGTTATTTCTTAAAATTTTACTTTGTTCACATTGTGGTTGTTTTTACTGTACTTTTAACACTTGCTAATAACATGCTTCGTTTTGAATGGCTAACCTCCATTTAGTAACAGTTCACATTGTTGTTCAATAGGATGCTAAAAGCTAAATACTGAACAGGCGTTTTAATGTAAATGTGGACAGTCATATGTTAATGAGCTATCAATTAAGACGATCTCTGAGCAAGCTTCTTTTCTGAGGTTTTGAGTTCTAAAAGTTACAATATGTCTACATCAAACTCCTTTATTTCAAAAGAGAGTCAGTTTTTCATAATATAGGTCTATTTTTCAAATAAAACCTCGTTTGAAGGGACTAACATGATATAATGGTCTCTCCTCAGCACAGGCTGGGATATAAAGCATAAAAAGCGAGAGGGAAAAAAGGAAGGAGAAAAGGAGAGGTGGCGAAACAGAGGAGCAGCATAACAGCCGACTCCATCTGCCGTGGCTGGGTGAAGGGTAGAGAGTGCACTCCATTAAAAACGTCTGTGAGGGGCTGAAAGGAGTCAAACACTCAGTCTGGCATTTTGACTCTGAAGTTCCCTCGCTGCAGCTTCGCTGTGTGCTGCCAGGGACACACTTCCTCCGAGGGAAATCTCTGGAGGCCTATAGGACAGTCATAGAGGCTTCCTGCAGGTGAGGATACGGTTTGTGCCACTGCCAGACGAGGTAATGAACACCGACACATTCGGCCCTGCTTGTGATTGAGTGGCACTTATTCTACCAAACTTAAATAGCAGAAGTAAGATACAAATGAATTAGCATTCTAATTGAATAGCAAACAATTTGGGCTGAATTGCAGTTGAGGTCAAAAGTTTACATCCCCTTTTCAGAATCTGCAAAATAGAGGGATCATACAATGAGCTGAATAAGATATTTACATAAAAGATGTTTACACGCAGTCCACGAGAGAAAATAATAGTTGAATTTATAAAAACGATCCAGTTCAAAAGTTTACATACACTTGATTCTTAATACTGTGTTGTTACCTAAATGATCCACACTGATGCTCCAGAAGGAAAAACCATGCATTAAGAGCTGGGGGTGAAAACTTTTGAACAGAATGGAAAGTGTACATTTTTCATATTTTGCCTAAATATCACATTCTTTTCCTATTTAGTACTGCTTTAGTAGGTTACGAAGATACTTACATGTTTCCCAGGAGACAAAATAAGTTAAATTTACTCTGAGCATTAAATTCCAAAAGTTTTCACCCCCCGGCACTTAATGCATCGTTTTTCCTTCTGGAGCATCAGTGAGTGTTTGAATCTTCTGTAATAGTTGCATATGAGTCCCTTAGTTGTCCTCAGTGTGAAAAGATGGATCTCAAAATCAAACAGTCATTGTTGGAAAGGGTTCAAATACACAAAAATGCTGAAAAACCAAAGAATTTGTGGGACCCAAAGGATTTTTCTGAAGAACAACAGGCAGTTTAACTGTTCAGGACAAACAAGGGACTCATGAACAACTATCACTAAACAAAAAAAAAAAAAACACATTCAGGTAACAACACAGTATTAAGAATCAAGTGTATGTAAACTTTTGAACCGGGTCATTTTTATAAATTCAACTATTGTTTTCTTTTGTGGACTGTATGTAAACATCTTTAATGTGATTATATCTTTTTCAGGTCAGTACTAAATAAACAATAACATGCATTTTGTATGATCCCTCCTATTTATTAATTAACATTTTGCAGATTCTGAAAGGGGGATGTAAACTTTTGACCTCAACTGTATATAAGCATATTTTTATTTTTAAACAATTTCTGGTCCTACAAATAAGCACAGCAAAGCTGTGAGTCTTAATAAAGCTTTTTAAAATAGCAAAAAAAGGCAGAAGATATTAAATAATTTTGATAGTTCCCACCCCACTGTTGAGGGAAACAAAAAAAGACAAAATGATTAAACAAAAATAGCTTTAATTCAAGACATGTTCTCTAAAAAACAAGCTTTAATATCTTTTGACTTTTTACATTCAATCTTGTTGCAAGCAGGCTTGGATATTTGCACAACAATGCCTAAAAGCTGATTAAAAGAAAAAGATTTTCAGTGTATTTTTCTAAGCACTATATTAAAGCAAGAAGACAGACGTTATTTTACAGCCGTTTGCAAAAACCTCTGCTGTCTGCAGCCTGACAGAAGAGTCGCATGTGGTTACGTAAAGATGACGACCTCTCAATATGCCTTTAATAACTTGGGACAGGGTGCAAGTGTATGTGAGGGGTTCAAAAACCCTTCACAAGGCTCCTCAACGCAAGTTCAGGACATTCTGTTCAGCCACTCAGCCCATAATTCAAGTAACACCGTGTGCCTGCTGCTGCGGCTGTTATCTGGCGGACACACACTGTATATACGCTGCTGTGTAGATAAATCCCTATGTACACACACAATACCTGGTCCTAACTGTCATTATCCAACATCACAGATCAAATCAAACCTTCCCGTCTCTGCACGATGCTTATTTCTGCTTCCTTTCCCGAGCCGTCTATCATTTTCACTCACTCAGCTTTAACGACAAACAGGGGCTTTGCTGTTACTCGGCGGTCTGATTGTTTATCCGGTCTAGGCTAAGCTCTTTAGTATTGGTCTGGGTATACCTTACAAGGCTGGATGTGATACTGGAGTGCATTTGATTCAATATATTCTACAGGAATATTTGTCCACGGTAAGAGGGGGCTTTAACACCCATGTACTGCCATTGGCGGCCCAGCTAGACCGGAGAGAATGATGGGATAAGACGGAGAGCAGACGCTTTTTCAACCACAGCCAAAGCCTCGCTTTTCTCTGATCTCTTATGGCCGCTGCCTGCAGTGCCTTTCTCTTTCTCTCTGTAGCCATGTGTATTTCATGTTTCTTGTTGATTATCTGTCTTTCTTTACTTTTTTCCCCCTTAAGATACACTAACAAATATGAGCCACATGCGCACAGTCAATGTTTGGAAACTGACAGGCATATTTTCTAACAGGTGTTCTAATAGGTTTTAAATTGTAAAATATACAGGTTATAGGAACGTCTTCAGTATTGTAATTCTGTCAAAATTATTTGATATAATGGTAATTATTTGAAATAACTACAACTGTTGTAATCTCAAACTCAAGCCAATTTTAAATGAAGTGAAATAAATTCTTTGAAATAAAGTGAAATAGTCTCTATCTATCTATCTATCTATCTATCTATCTATCTATCTATCTATCTATCTATCTATCTATCTATCTATCTATC
>JAHKKF010536226.1:5868-16296 GCA_019740295.1 Labeo calbasu
CCTGGAGTTCATGTTTTCATCATCATCATTCCTGATGCTCCACTTAATAATGAAGACAGAGCAGAAATGGAGAAGATCCAGAGGATATTCAGCTCAAGAATCAACAAACACATCATGATCCTCATAAAACAGAATTCAGAGCATCAGACAGAAAAACTGAATGAAGAAACACAGTCTGTCATTCAGAGTTTTGGAAGACGACATCTTTTCATTGGGCCAAACACACAAGTGTCTGTGTTGATGGAGAAACTGGAGCAGATGGTTGAGGAAAATAATGGTGTTTGTTTCTCCACAAAAACACTGATGGAGGCACAGATGGAAAAACTGCTGATATTTTAAGAAATGAAGAGGAAAGTCTATTCATTGGAGAAATTTTCTTGTCACAAGGTAATGCTCTGCAGGCATTAAACACTTTTCATGGTTAAAGTATACACAGGTACAGTATGTGAGATAAAGAAATAACATTATTTGCAAACAAAATGATTAGCACATGATGCTGCATTATAACTTATACACAGAATGAATTATATTCTCTGAAGATCTTCATAATTCACCATATTTACTTGAAGTTGGTGGGCAAATGGGCAAAGCACTCTATTGTTTTTAGGGCCCAAGCCACTAGAGTGCCCTATTATTCTTCTAAGGGTTATTATTAGAGCCCAAGCCCATGGGGTGAAGGGCCCTGTTGATTTCCTTAGGATTCTTCTTCTTGTTTTTTTTGTCAAGGTTTTTGGGGCCCTTAACATCATCAAAAACTCTTGAAAATTGGTACACACCTTGGAATACACCGCCATTAGAGCCGGGCAGAGACTGTTACATGGGTGTGGCAGAGGGGCTCTACAGCATCGCCTAGAATGTTGTGGTCCATATATCATACATATTTGCCTGCATAAAATTCGGCACACATATAGATTTCATCGAGCTGAACAACTTTTGCACTGCATGTCATTAGCTCCGCCCAACAGGAGGTCAGCTATTCTACGTTTTGTGAAAAATGCATGCTCTGGATTTTGCTACCAAACTTGGTTAACATGATATCAAGACGTTAAGGATGTTAAATTGTGAAGGGATTTTTGATATCAACAGTTTGGCCATGTTGAGGCAACATATTTATGGCAAGAAATTTGATACATGAAGTGTTTTCCACATACAGTGTCTGATTTTCAAACTTTAGCAGTTTGTTCGTTGGATAAAGTGATAGATTTTAGACTATTATGAGTCAAAGTTATAGTGCCACCAACTGGCAGCAGGAAGTGTCTCTTTTAAAAATGTTTTGAATTTACCTGATTTCAATTTGAAAATTTTAACTGATTTGCTTCAAATTTCCATCAGATTGTCAAAACATGGCAGATGTAAACCTGCAGAAGGATTATTGATATCTTAAATACTATTACCATGCCAAAACATTGAGGAACCTAAATTGTAAATGGATTTTGGATATCTTGAATGGTGTTGCCATGGCGATTTATTAAATTAACAGCTAAAAAGGAAATCTATCTTTATATTTTAATTTTCTTATATCTTAGTTATTATCCAAATACTTCAAATATTTCATATGAAGAACAAGTCATTCTGAGGAAACATGGTTAGTTTCATAAGTTTACAATACTCTATAGCTAACAGAAAATTAAAAACTAGACTTTTCAGCTGACAGATGAAGGCTGTAATACTAAGGTTGTCCTCCAGGATAAGAAATCATTTAAGCCTTATCATCTTTGTTCTCTGTTTGCAATAGTTAGATTCATAAATAGAATATTTACTGTGTTGGTAATATAGATTTATGTAATTATTTCACATATGCTTATTGACCATTAAAATAAATTAAAAATGCTTATGTATCATTTAAAGTTTTGGTAACACTTTACAATAAGTAAACTTATATAATGAATGAATGTTAACAGCTGAAACTGAAAGTGTTACAAAAGTTTTATATATGTCACACTCTCTTTCATTGCTGTGTGCTGACCATAACAACCAGACTACTAAACAATAAATTATATGGTATTTATTTCTATGTGAAATAATGTATTACATAAATAATGTAGAAATAATGTATTATGGAAAATCACATTGTATTGTGTTTTTCAAGTAATGCAATATGTGTATGGTAAAAATATGAAGAATATTACTGGTTAAAATAAATAAATAAAACCAAATGTAATATATACTGTAGTATAACCACTAGATGGCTGTCTAAGTCTATTTTTTTTTTTTTTTTTTTTTAATGGTTTGTGAAAAACTTTCTGCTGAGAACTGTTTTCAAATATAGTAGTCAACATTTGAAGTGGATCAAAACCTTTCATCAAAATTGTCCACAAACCAAAACAATACCCGTTCTTGTCTTAGGACAACTTTGAACTTTTTTGATCCACTTCAAATGTTGTCTACTGTGTTATGACTTGGTTTTATGTAGCCATAATCAGACTTACTTTTGGTCAGAATTTAGATTTTATTTTATTTTGTAGTTATTTATTTTTTTTAATGTTGTTGAATCTTCTGGCTCAACTAACCTGTAAACAGTCTTCAGCTGAGCAGCTGATTTCATGCTACGTGTGTGTGTGTGTGTGTGTGTGTGTTTGTGTGTGTGTGTGCGTGTGCACATGTGTGTTTTACACTCTTGATGGTTTAAAGGTATATTATTTTATATCTGTGATTTTAACTGCATTACAGCTTAAGAAATCTCGTAGAGTTTAAGAAATCTGTGTTTTTGGGACAAAAATAATCATAGAACTAGTTCATTTGTAGGGCACTGACAACATAATTTTAATATAATTAGGATAATAATTATATTAATAACATAAAAAGGACCTGTAGATACATGTGAATGTGGACTTATACATTTTTGTGCTGCAAAGAATAATTTGACATTCACTTGATATTGATATATCACAGTGACATCCTATGACATGACGTTCATCTGAATTTACATGATCTCATGGATGTGACTGTTGTGGTTTTCGGAGTGGCAACAGCTGGCTGCAGTACATATGGTAAATTTAAAGGCTAACTATGTACCTTTTTGTTAAGAATTCATAAAATGTAAATAATGAGTCAATACACTAACAGTCCTTCTTCCAAAACATTGGCTTTGCTTTTCAGAGATGTCGAGAACTGAAGGATTAAAAAGTAAAAGCAAGATGGCAGAGATGGCGTTTTTATTATTCAGTAGGGGAGTAATTTATTTTATTGAACAGATAAACTACCATTATGTAGCTCCTTGACCATTATGTAGCTCCCTGAGTTCATTGCAAAGCAGTATCAATTGTGAATTTATTCCATCATGGGTTTATATTGTCACAGTCGTGTTTTTTTTTTTTTTTTTTCATGGACTTTGTTTGTATTCATCACTTTCCTGCTTCCTTTGTTCTAGTTTTGCGCCACTCATCAGTTAACATGGACATTCATTAATGATCACACCTGCCTGTAATTCAATTATCATCTTGGCTATTTAAGTTCCTCTTCAGTGTTCAGCTGTAAGGGATTGTTTCATAGGTCACACACTGTTTCATAGGTTGGCTGTTTAGATTAGTTTCTGTTGGTTTCTTTAATAAACTGGGTTCTTTTATTTACTTTTGGAAACTTCATCATCTTTGGAAATAAACGCTACTGTAACGACGAGGACTCAGAGAGATTGTGAGGATCCATTCAAAGAGTTTTAATGAAACAGCAGGCAGAAAACTAATTAATTTTTGATTAGTAATATACATTGTTGAGAACATTATTTGAAGAACTTTAAAGGTGATTTTCTCAATATTTTGATTTTTTTGCACCCTTAGATTCCTGATTTTTAAATAGTTGCATCTCAGCCAAATATTGTGCTATCCTAACAAACATCAATGAAAAGCTTATTTATTCAGCTATCATATGATGTATAAATTTTGAAATGACCCTTACAACTGGTTTTGTGGTCCAGGGACACATATGACAGTACCCCGACTCCCCTTGAAAAGGGGTGGCCTGAGTCTAGTGAGGACGGCCACGTGGTCTGAATAATCGGGTGGCTGGCGTGAAATTCAGTAATGAAAGTCCAAGATGTCATCAGCCGCTACCCAAGAGCACTCCTCAGGTCTGTCTACCAGTTCATGATCTGCATTTCAAAAACCCAATTATTACCTGTTATCACACAGTATAACTGAGACTAGAGCAAACACTTTAAGTGCATTTATGCAGGTTTTATTTGTGACATTAAAATCTCTGGTTTGAACAAAACCTGTAAAATCTTTCTAAATTCTAAATAAAAAAAAACTGTTATATCACATCACGATTAGAGCAATCGTGTCTCTTCAGAAGACTTGGATGAGACTCAGTTCATATGTATGATGCTCTTGTGATGCTTATGAATGTTAATCTGTTCAGATGTACACTACTTCTTTAGGTTTTATATCTGTTTTCGTTTCTAAGATGAACGCTAGTCTTAAAGGGTTTTGAACAACATCATGGTGAGTAATTGTTGACAGGGTTGTACATTTTTGTGCAAACTATTAAACAGAAAATTAAGTGTTACATGTTTATTTTTACCCAGCTTCTTTAAATGTCTAGTATTGAACAATTTAGACGCTGATTGAACTGCAGAGTGTGTTTTCTCTTCACATATGGATAAGTTTTAGTTCTGTTTTGATGTACTCTAGGCTACCCTATTTTTTGTTTGTTTGTTTTTGTTTTTGTTTTTTTCCCCCCATGTGCACCATTTCATGTGCTAACAAAGTGAAATGTATTTTAAATAGGTGGGTGGGGGAACGGACCGAAATTCCAGCTCGATTCTTTAGACAGTTATGAAGTGCAAGATGTAAGTAGCTAAACCAAATATTTCCTGTTTGACCGCTGGTTTACGATACAAATGTTAAACGACCGACAGAAATATTCAGGGATGTAAACTAATACATTTTGTCTAATTTCACTATTTAGATTTATGTACATGATTAGGTTAATGTACTATTTCGTATTTGTCAATGTGACGAGGCAAGTGACATTAACGAATTTGTTTTTATCATATAGGATTAGTAAAATGAGTGCACATATTGTGAATAAATTTAATAAACCCAGTTATCACTTGTCTAAAATGATTAAACATGAATATCAGCTGACCAAATATTTACATTCCTCACACAGACAACAATGAAAAGACTATTAATCAAAGCTCAGCTTTGGGAAGGGAATACAGGGAAAGAGAAGGAGAGATGGTGATGGAGAAGCGAAGAAGTGCAGGTAGGCCTAAGTATGGGATTATTTTTACAATCATGGTATTCCTAATTACCACAGAGATTTGTCTTTGTTAATTGCTGTGGAAACTGTATGCTCAATTTACTAAATAAATATATTTTTGTAAATACAGCTGGTCTGTTTTAACAAAAGAAATTCCAAGAATGCTGATATTTCACTATTTCACCAATATATCTAGGATTTTTTTACTTTTGGTCAGCGTTTGCACGTCTCATACATACTGTTGCATGTTTGCAAAATAATCCTTGAAATGTTTTTTTTAATTAAAAGCTTTTCTGTTTGGGATGTTATTGTGCATTGGCAAAAATAAACACTATATCTTCTCTATTTCCAGTTTGTAGTGTGGATTATTCATTGCAACATTTAATCCGATTCTCGTGTTTAAGAATCTGTTATCTTGAAAAATAAATTTATGCTATACTGCCTACTGACTTGGTTTTAAGCCTATATTGTTATCCAATTTATGAGCCTTAGAACATCTTAAAATGCACACATGTAGGTCAGGAAAATCTACATTTTCTCAAGGAGCATGCCCCTGAACCCACCAACCAATCTTCATTTTGGGACCTTGCTATTTATAAAAATCTGCGTACGGCCCTGTTTTGCGTCTCTGAACAACATGACGGTGAATGATTCGTTTAAATGATTCGGTTGCAATGACTGAAGGAAAAGTAAATTCATCTAAAAATGTATATGATCATTTACACTTAATATGTTATTGCATACTGTTTAATAATGTACTGCAGTACTGAAGTATAAATATCTTCCACCTAACTATTATTTACATGCCTGTTGTTAAAGAAAATGCTGCTATTTTAGTGTAAACAGAATTTATCATTGTTTGCACTTAGTGTACCTAGAATATATCGCTTTTTCCAATTAGTGTAACTGCCAAAATATCATTGTTCAGTTAAAGCTCAGTGTTGATTCAGTTCTGTCAAATATGTAATGTTCATCAATTATGAAATGAGTTTGGGCACTTGGGCAATATAGCATTATTTACTAGTAAGCCTTATTAACAAGCCTTTGTAAAAAGAAATGTTAGCATATTTGTTTGTAAGGTAACAACCTCTGAATGCTGAATTAATGTTTTTTTGTTTTTTGTTTTTTTTTGCTTATTGTATACAGTTTCATAAACTATTCTTCAAAAAATAAGTCAAGTCAAGTTTCCATTATTTATGCGCATTATTTATTAGCGGTATGCACTGTGTACTGGGCAGTAAGCAGTAAGTGAGTATGCCGTTTCGAACACAGCCTAGATTCATCCGCACTAAACTGTGGGTAATGAACATAATTCCGCAAATAACTGCACTTGCAGGTTTCAACACAGAGATGGCGAAGAAGAGACAAAACTTACAGTATAGGTTTAAGTAAATGTTCTGTGTGAATTTTGTTTCGTAAAGCACTTAATTCATGGATTTACTAAAAAAAAAATATATATATTTCCATTAACGTAACATACATATAGAGTTCCATGAAATGGATGATGTAAGCTGTGTAATCTATGCATGTTGTATTCCATCCATACAGTATCACTTTATATTTGTTCTATCTATTCATGCTGTTCTTAAATGATTTAAAATGTCTTTTATCACAAAAATCACAAAGCTTCAAAAGAAGAAAAAATGATGGAAGGAAAAGAAAATACTGAATTTTTCTTAATTGTCCTGGAGAAATTAACATATTTAAGATTTTATTCAGATTCCTGTTTTTAAGCAATGTTTACTGTTATGTTAAACACAGCAGAGCTATGGAAAACTTACCACTTTCTATCTTACTGGTCTGTATGCAGGCATCACAAATTCTAACAATCACCATATCCAAATAGTGTGTGTATGAAGGGTGGGACAAACCGGGTCAGATAAGAAAAAACGTTACATATATTAAACAAGTTGTATATCATTTCTATGATTTTTGATGAAATGAGGATTTTGAATAATGAAAATGACATTGTATCTGCTTATTCATCAGAACACTTAAAGAAGAAACCACATCTTCCCTGTCTCATTTCTGTTTTAAAGAAAGAAAATGAATGGATGCAAGAAGTTTCATTTCAACAGTTCACTGATTAGTTTTTGTTTGTCAGAGTTATTGTTTCGGATTTTATTTCATGGTGTTGCTGTTAAAATGGCTTTAGGTAAGAATCAAATTAGATACAAATATTTGCAGCAACGTTTTCTCAATGACAGTAATTTTTTATGAAATATTAGGCAACTTTGTTTATTGTGTTTGGTTTATTAAATTATATTTCACTGCAGTCTTACACATGTTTTGAAGTGGAACTGAACTTTTTAACTAAACTTATGTGTGAGGCTAACTCTATTCATCTGCATTTTCTTTCCACTGATCTTATTTTTATGGAGGCTATAAGTCATTGCATATGAGCTGAAGTTTAATTTCAACACATTGTAGATGGTCTAAAGATAAGAATAATATGTTCTCTCTCTGTATGTGTGTGATTTATTTATGTATGTATTTATTTATTTTTTCACTAACAGCAAAATGTAGAAGTCTGGAATCTGACCATCCTTACAGTAAGTAAATGAAATCACAAACATTTGTGTGTTCCTTCTATGAAACCAGATGGGTAAATTCCTTAAATAGTATAAAAGTGTCTGTGACTAATATTAACATTGCACAATGTTGTTCAAGTATTAGTGCACACCATACATGCTTCAATGTTTATTCACTTCACTTGTTGTTCTAAAATCATATGCTGCATTTCATATTGCAATAATAATAATAATAATAATAAACTGTATAAATTTTGTATTCCTGTACATCCCTTTAAATCCTGTGTTCTAAAACTCCTGAAACAATTTGCATTAAGTTTGTGAAAAATAACTTTTTGTCCGAAGTTTAGAAAATGTTTGTGATTATCATGATTCTTAAATCATGAAGACCAAGGCCATGATAGGAAAAACAAATAAACATGTGTCTGGGATTTCTGCCAATATCTTACTATCAATAAACAAATGCATCTAGTTACAGTATCAACACAGCAGATAAAACGTAACAGTTTCATGCAAAACACAAAGGAAATACCAGACAATGAGCATATGCAATCCAAGGCTTTAAATACACAAGACATAATGAAAAATTAGATTTGACAGAAGTGAAAGAAATAGAAACAAACTAGATATGAAAACAAAGGGAACCGTAATGAGGACAAAGAAGAAAGAGGAACACACAAACCAAAAGTCCATGTCCATTATTCTGTTCAACACCCTGCAGACACAGACAGTTTTTGGCTCCCACTTGTTTTTTTGTTTTGTTTTGTTTGTTTGTCTTTTTTTGTGTGTGTAACAGAAATCATAAATTTGTGGGTTTGTTTCATCTTCATTTACTGCGTGCCTCTGATCTGCGCTCACTTCTTCAGCACACGCTATTACATGCCTTCAAAAGAGAGTTGCACCTGCGGAATTTTAAAAATGAACCGTTATTTCCTTTTACTGGCTGACTGACTTGCTCATTTATCAATCTCTTTATTGAATGATTAGAAATTATTGTAGTTATGAGGGTAAATATGGTTTCTGAGGAATTTGACACGCCTAACTGAAGATTTATTTTATTTTATATTAATAAACATTACCTTCAGATACCAGTCAGCAATCGCAGGTATTTCTGTCAAATAAAAACATTTTGTGTTCATATAAAATTACTTGAAAAAAAGTGTCAGGGCACTGGTGTCACATAGATAGATTTAATATTTTTGTATGGTTACATTATACTTGTCAGCGGTCTTGTGGGTTTCGCATCAAATACATGTTAACAATAACTTCCGATACCAGTCAGCGATAGCAGACGGTTTCTGTCAAATAAAAACATTTTCTGTTTATATAAAATAACTTAAAAAAAGTGTCAGGGCATTGGTGTCAAGTAAATTCATTTCACATTTTTGTACGGTGACATTATAGAGCAATCTTGTGGGGTTCGTGTCAAATTTTATATTAAATAACTTGATAAAAGTGTCAGGGCATTGGTGTCAAATAAATACATGTAATATTTTTGTACGGTGACATTACACAGCGACCTTGTGGGGTTCACGTCAAATACATTTTACATTAATAAGCATTAACTTCAGATACCAGTCAGCAATCGCAGACAGTTTCTGTCAAATAAAAACATTTTCTGTTCATATAAAATAACTTGAAAAAATTGTCAGGGCTTTGGTGTCAAATAAATATATTTCCCATTTTTGTACGGTTACATTATACTTGTCAGCGATCTTGTGGCTTTCGCATCAAATACATTTTAACAATAACTTCAGATACCAGTCAGCGATAGCAGGCAGTTTCTGTCAAATAAAAACATTTTCTGTTCAAATAAAATAACTTCAAAAAAGTGTCAGGGCATTGGTGTCAAATAAATACATTTCATTTTTTTGTATGGTTACATCATACGTGTCGGCGATCTCCTGGGTATTGTGTCAAATACATTTTATATTAATAAACATTAACTTCAGATACCAATCAGCAATCACAGACAGTTTCTTTCAAATAAGTACATTTTCAATGACTTTCAAATGAACCAACTCATATGAAAAGAGTAAATCATACAGAACAAAGTGTTTTGAAAATGTAAAAATGCAAAAAGTTTTCTGGGGTGGGGTTTGGGTAAAGAGGTATACAGCTTGTACAGTAGAAAAACCATTAGGACTATGGAAGGAACCCATAAACATGGAAACCAGTGTGTGTCTGTGCTCTTTTTCAGTGAGATATCTGAGGATTGTTCTGCTGGGGAAGAATGGATCAGTCAACTGCCTAGTAGGAAACGCTATACTGGGTGCAGACGCGTTTCACTGTGAATCTGCATCTAATTCAAAGCAGCACAGTAAGAGAATTAGTGGAGCTGTGGAGGGGAGACACATCACAGTCATTAAAACTCCTCATCTGCTCCAGCCAAATCTCCCACACCATCTCCTAATACAGGGAGTGAGAGAATGTGCTTCTCTTGCTGCTCCAGGACCTCATGTGATCGCACTCGTACTGCAGAATAAGGACTTCAAAAAGGAGGACAAACAGAGAGTAAAAACTGTGCTGAACCTTTTCAGTAAGCAGGCCATGAAACACACTATGGTGCTGACTACTGATGAAGAGACTCGTGGATTAATATTCGCTTCTAGGAATAACGTCATTCATAATTTAATAAAGGAGTGTGGAGGAAGACATTTTAGGTTTGATACAGTAAACCCAGGATGGCGCTCTG